>JAVTVY010025062.1:0-11068 GCA_036873755.1 Hanleya hanleyi | reverse complement strand
AATCAGGCAAACGTTTCGCGTCTCACACGGACGATGAAGTTGTTGAAAAGCGGGCTAATATTATTCCCAGCAACACGAAAAAATCGAACAAAGCGTCCGCCAGAACTTTGAAGTATTACCTGAAAGAGAAGGGACAGAGTGAAGAATTCGAAGGATTCTCGGCCGAGAGGTTAGCAGAGGTACTCAGTCATTTTTATTTGGATGCCCAAAAACAAGACGGAGAATTGTACAAAACATCCACTCTCGAAAACTTTCGACATTCTCTGAATCGTTACCTGAAGGCCCCACCGTATTTGAAAACTTTTGATTTGATTAGAAATTCGGAGTTTAATGAAGCCAACGAGTGCTTCAAAGCCGCACTTGCAGAGTTGAAGGCATCTGGAAAAGGCGACACCGATCATTATGAGCCCATAAACGAGTCCGATCGTTGTAAACTCTACAAGTCTGTTCTCATGTCCCCCAAAACCCCAACTGGGCTTGCAAATAAAGTTCAGTTCGATGTACGTCTGTTCTTCTTTAGAAGGGGAGTGGAGAATATGGAAAAGATGACAAAAAACACATTCATCATCAAGCGGAACCCGAAAACTGGGCAGGGGTGTGTGAAAAAAAAGGAGGATGAACTCACAAAAAATCGCCGGGCCCAGCAAAAAGAGGGTGTTACCGGATTCATGCCTGAAGAAGAAGGTTCCCCGTTCTGTCCTGTTGCTTCATTCGAAAGTTATATCTCCAAACTCCATCCGAAATGTGATCGCTTGTGGCAGTACCCGGTTGATAGTTTCCTCGACGACGATAACGTTTGGTATTATAACAAACCTATTGGGAAACACCGCTCGGCAGCCTTCATGACCAACCTGGGCACTCGTCTGAAACTTTCTGAACCATACACTAACCACAGTATACGAGCAACCGGCATCACCATCCTTGGTAGAAACAACTATTCAGCATCTCAAATAATGGCTGTCACAGGTCACAGATCTGTCTCGTCGCTGTCAGTTTACCAGCGAGTAAGTGATGGCGAGAAACTGCAAATGGGCCACACGGTTGCGTCAGTAGCCTTTCCTGACACGATGGGTTCAACCCGAAAGACGAATACCGGTACGCATACACTTTCAGTAAATGTTCTTGTCAAACCCCATCCTGCAGAAACTGTGACATCATCTTCTCAGTACCCTGCACCCACGTCAAATGATGCCACGTCGGCCGTGTTACACACCCAGGATGTACGAGCAGAAGGCCATACCGACGACTTTGATTTTGATCTTAATCAGCTGTTTTGTGAATTCGACAGCACCGCTGTCCCGCCCACATCGTGTGACATTCCCACAGCTATCCTGGTCGCCGCAAATCCCTCAGCGCCAATGTTCAATAACTGCACAATAAATGCAATCAACATCATCGTGCGAAAATGAAGCAAATACCTATACTTCTGCCAAATTGTGCAGGACAGTTTGATTTTTCCGATTTTTCTCTCGAACTGTAAATTTAAGTCAGTTCATGTTGGTCCTTCTCCTGTGTGATGTTATGGAAACATGACACAAGTGACACTGTCGAGTGACACGGTGTTGAATTATAGACAGAATGGAAATGTAACAGTTCACACGTGTATTTGAAACTTACATATCCACGCAACAGATGTGAATCCGGAACAGGTCTTTCGATGTATTTATTAACAAAAGGTATATAATCTAGATATTATACTCGTCGATGGCTATTAAATATTAAATATGAAATTGAGATTAAGCTTAATGTTCCAGTATTTTATACGTTTCTGATTTTCAGAATAGAACATAAGAGATGAAGCTGAATTTGAAGTTAGATTGTTCATTCTTTATCACCGAAGCCCACCGGTATTTCACACGGAAACCGGGTTCATTGTTCACGGATTACAGTATATGTTATCGTTATCTTTGCTCCTCCCTTAGTACGTTTTAAAGATGAGGATTGTAAAAATGATACATTTATCTTTGTGTTCATTTTTTCCGGTGCATGCTGTGGATCGTTCTGAAACCAGTGCAAGTCCGATCGTATGGCAAGCCGTTTTACTTTTTATTCGCCATTTGCTGATATCATTAAATATTTGGTGATATCTTCAAATGATTTGCAGATATCATCAAATGATTTGCTGATATCATCAAATGATTTGCTGATATCACCAAATCAGTCGATTTGCTGATATCAGCAATGATTTGATGATATCAGCAAAGATATCAGCAAATCATTTGATGATATCAGCAAATCATTTGATGATATCATCAAATCGAGGATTTGCTGATATCTGCAAATCATTTGATGATATCATTAAATATGGCGGAACGTGAAAATAAGCCTAAATGTTAATGCCTGCTCCCTGCTCATCCTGTTATAATTTATACCTTGTGATAAAGCTATCTACCGACAAATCACATGCAATATTTATTACGGTACTTAAAGAACCAGACAATAACAATAAAACCTATCAAACCTCTGGCATATACCTTACGCCAATCTTTACTAATAAATGACAAATAGAATCATGAATATAAGGGCATTCAAATAAATATACAGCAGGGTAGATAAACTTTTCCATCGCGGGTTATTGACTTGTAGACACAAATTCATTAGATCTGCATTTGAGTATAATCGGGGTGAGGCGAAAGGGGATAATGATTTCGGGAAAGCCGGTCAGCATGGAGCATGGTATATTAAGGCAGAGCCGATTGTCGTGCTTCTTCACTGGGTAGCTTTCATGGCAGGAGATAACAGCCCGCACATACAACAATAAATTAATCTCTATGACACTTTACTGACCCGTAACAGGAGACCAGGCTGTTACCATAAAGACAGAACTAACCAAGCTTCAATGAAGTCATATGGCTTCTTTTTATTTTTATATGATGTGGGTACTGTAATCAAATAGTACTAAAGCCGATACAGATTGAAACAGTTGTGTGACATTATTTATCTAAGCATGTCCCCTGTAAATTCAGCATGATCTCAAGGGCTATTTGTTGAACATTCCCATCACTTTTCAATTCTGTTTTATATCTATCTTGACCTTGCCTGGGTGGGGGGGGGGGGAGAAACTCGTGTGCGTGGTAGGTCCACCACAGTGGTTAATGGTCAGGACCTACAGGTCAACCGCCGCTAATGGGGGCAGAAATAGTTAAGCGAGCCTGTGAAACGGAACATGCGCTGTGACGGAGTTTATTGTCATTCTGAACAGGGAGCCTTCCATGTAATGGTTCATACTTTGACTTTCCACCATATTTAATGATATCATCAAATATAAAGTATTTGCTGATATCATCAAATCATTCGCTGATATCAGCAAATCAATTGCTGATATCATCAAATGATTTGATGATATCAGCAAATCATTTGCTGATATCAACAAATAAAGCGTTTTTGATGATATCATCAAATGATTTGCTGATATCAGCAAATCAGTTGCAGATATCATCAAATGATTTGGTGATATCAGCAAATATTTGATGATATCAGTAAATCATTTCATGATATCAGCAAATATTTGATGATATCACCAAATACTGAATAAAAAGTAAAACGGCTTGCCATACGATCGAAGTCCGTTCCATTATGTCGGCCTTGAAGTCCAAAGTGATTCTTAATGCTCTGAGATATGATAAATTCGTTATACATCGCCCTTCCGGGGTAATACGGGATTCGATTTGGTTTCTCTCGCCATATTTTTCCTCGGCTGCGCCTCGGAAAAATATGGCGAGAGAAACCAAATCTCATCCCGTATTACCCCGGAAGGGCGACGTATAACTAATATACTCCTTCGGCTGACAAAACGCCACTACTGCTTAGGATCACATAACGTCGCTACACCTTCGGTAGAGATAACGTGACTACTGATTCGGTTTATATAACGTCACTACTCCTTTGGTTGAGATAGCGTCACTACTCCTTCGGTAGAGATACGCATGTGTGTGCGTATTTCTGCGCAGTGTATTTGGAGAGTGTTACACCGACTGTTGACAGGCTACAAACTCTAACAATTGGAGACTGTGTTTCCGCTGATCCATAAACTTGCAAAGTATGAACACATGTCTGTGCAGTGACTGTCTGTGCAGTGACCCGAGACTTCAGCTGATCAGTTACTGGTTCGTATAAATTCACATTGCCTTATCTTTAAACACAGGAGTAAGATTTTAACTGGTCATAACTAACATAATTTTATCCATATGAACTATATCTTCCCAGCATTTAAAGAAGGTGTCATTATGCTTAGAATAATGTATAATTTGGCAAATATTACAAGAAAATATGCCAGATGTTCAAAATATTATCCTGGATTAAAAAATATGGCAAAGTGCAATTATACGAACCAGTAACCGATCAGCTGAAGTCACGGGTCACTGCACACACAGGCTCTTGTTCGTTCTCAATGACGTGCAAAAGACGAATTGATTTTAACAAATGTATCGTAATGCAATATGTAAAATGCATAGATCACTGGCAGCAGGAGTCTGGCCAACTTTGCTTGTTGAAACTGGCAATTTATTAAATGTTCGTCAATACGTTTGAGGAGTATATAATCACAAATTCAGATGCCAAATCTCAAGATTTTAGCTCTGTTATGTACAGTATACCTCATACCAGGTAAGTTAAAGCAACATAATCAATTCCATGATTGTCATCTACAAGATTTTCAACTCTATGATATTCGGCTCCCGAGATTTCATAAATCAAGACAAATGTGAATTTGACAAGTCAAATAAAGAGAACAGGACAGAATTGTGTAGGTCCAAATGCAGCTTCCAAATAATTTAGTTAAAAAGGGCATGCATCCTCGACTCAAACGAAATAAGATAGCTAGGAATACAAAAACAAATCATCTGCGGATTCTTCTCGAAGTAAATCACATTAACTTATTCATAAGCAATACAAGGAATTACAAAATATAGCAGAAAATCTCGCAGAAAAATTCGTAATAATTATCCGATAAATTACAGCAAGTACAACAACACCAATCACTCGTGTTGCATAGTTCCCCTCGAAAATTTGATTATATCAAACCTGGACTGTATTTTTGTTACAGACTTCATATACATGTAATCGCAAGAGAAATGTGAATGATTATGATTTCATAATTTCTGATGAGCGTATGCAATAAAGAATTCCGAATAACGTATCTAAAATTCAATAGTTTTCCAACTTCTTTTACACCTGGTTTTCCAACTTCTTTTACACTTGGAAAATATGGCGGCATCTCGATGAATTTTTTAGCTTACCCTGTTTCCAGGTCAGACACTGTATCAAGAACTCGCTGGTCGTTTGCTCGCTGGCCGTTTGGAATAGTAAACTGAACGACTCTGGGTATAGGGTAGGTCGACGGAGATTTACCGCCGCAGAAAAGTGAATACATACAACATAATCCCATATAAACTTGGCCTAAAGGCATTGGTACGATAATACTATCACTATTTCTCACTGGGAGTATCATGATCTCTACAGTTCAGAAAATTGATGTGCATAAATATCAGTTGTCGACTGTTAAAAAAGCTGGTGGATGTTGACACAACTGTATATTTCAGTATGCACGACCGAATCACTGAGGCAGTGTGCAGAGGTCAAGGAGGGTTCGCGCAATTGTAGTGCACACGTCGAAATTGATAGACCGGTCGCGGGCATACATGTAGTATATAGTAAAAGGGGGCGTTATTCTTGCAGACAGACGCTCGTGATGACCCCTCCTCTCCCACACCATCTTCACCACGTCAAGGTTTCTATTTGTGAGCCAAAGGCGAACCCTTGACCAACTTGCATAGCAGACCGCGTTCCACCCACACTCCAGTTACGTGACCTAGAAAAACTGCGCTGATGGTAAAATACGTTTGGGTTTTACTTTCGCTGCTAAACTATTCGATGATACCGAATGTAAAATAGTTAATCCAAGCACGCATAACAATAAAATATTAATGGATAGACCAGTGAAATTTTATAGAAATCCGTACGTTTCAACCCAATTCAAGCTCTTCAGTGGGAAGATGATGTCGGATACACTGACATCTCGGACCGTCTTTAAAGTTTCGGTGTTTTCTACATTTGCCTGGCTTGTTGGATGTTTGATGGTAGATGAATGGGTTTATTTTCTCTTCAAATAGATTTTGTTTTAAACTATGTTTCCTTTATATTTATTAATGTTCATGGTTGTTGAAAAGGTGCATGTTCATCTGCCACTGGGTATCGCACAAGCTATGGTGTTTTCGAATCTGTTGTCACGGTCGCCATGGTCGCGGTGCTTAAGTGATCTGCTTGGTCAATATCTGCAAAGTGTTGCTTTTGCTCATTGGCTGACATCTAGCGCTGTGTTGTGTTGATCGCGATATATTGCCCAAGCGTACCAGGGGCTATCTCTAAGATAGAGATACCCCTGGTTTTAGCGAGGATGCCCCTACACACGCTGATTTTGAGTTGATTTTCTGTAGTGCTCAGCCAGGCATATGTTGTGTAAAACTGTCTGTAATCATACATAGACTGGTATATTATATTTCTGTTTCAGGACACAGGTGAAACTGAGCAGCATGAGGACACAATTGTCGTGTATCCATCACAAAATCCAGGTCAAACCACTGCTGCAGGGCGATCCGAAGGTCAGGATGATAGTCTATGGATACAATGCCAAGGTGAGGCAAAGGACAGGACAGAAATAACAAAGAGAAAAATGAGACAGAGAACATGCTGTAACTGTCATGAAACGTCGATCGACCGACGAATACCGTCAGTAATAAACTCCCTGTGTATGACATGTTCCCTCGGCATAATATCCCCCCATGTACATTCTCAGTCTGTTTGGGGTATTCAAGGATCACAGTGGAATAAGCTGAGAGTGAACGAGTCATTGAGTCCCAGTCTAATAGAGAATCAGAAGACAGCTAGTATTTTTCTTATAATTAGTCGCGGGTTTGAGGGCTTCTGTAAAATCAGCCGTATGGTTAAAATCAATTTCCTGTTTTAGAACGTATATAACAAAGTTATATCTATAGAATGTCATACCACTCTCCGTGATAACTGCTACAAAACTTGAGTTTTAGAGCCTTTTTGTACTACCCGGGTTAAATGCCATAAGGGTTGTTCACGTGAATCTTCACCAATACATGGTATGTCGTCATAATCTATTCCTTTTTCTCTGGCCAAAGGGCAATAGGCGGGGTGAGATGTCATTCAAGGGTTGCTCTGTTTGTCGTTTGGTTATGAAGACATGAGATTAAACTATTGTCGTTGACAAAGAACGAAAGATTCGAGAATACGGGTGGACCAGTACAGCCGCTATGTTATGCAAATGTCCTCGACACCTCAAAGATTTGGACGCCTCTCAGACACAGCATAACCGTATCACTTCAATAGTATGGTGATCTAGTTGGACCAAAAGTGTGCCCCGCATTACCTCATCAAAAGCGTGAGCGACAACGCAAAGGGTGACGTCGTCTTCCAAAACACGATGTCGCCCTTTCGCATCGTAGGTTTACAAATGTAATTAACGAGTGAGCAATCAAATTAAACTATACACTTACAATACCGTTGATGATGTCCGACTCTAATCGACTGGATCAATAATGGGATATTTGCTATAAAAATGTAAATATAGGTCATACGGCCATCCATAGATTACACCGTCATTGAAATAAAGATCGTGTGAAGTTGTCATTTTAATTCATGCAGTCACACATGGAGGCATTGCCCCTGTCCTTGTGAAGATAACATCGATTGAGGATACTTTCCCATATATAGAACTGAATAGCTCACCCCGCCTATTGCCCTCTGGCCAGAGAAAAAGGAATAGATTATGACGACATACCATGTATTGGTGAAGATTCACGTGAACAACCCTTATGGCATTTAACCCGGGTAGTACAAAAAAGCTCTAAAACTCAAGTTTTGTAGCAGTTATCACGGAGAGTGGTATGACATTCTATAGATATAACTTTGTTATATACGTTCTAAAAAAGGAAATTGATTTTAACCATACGGCTGATTTTACAGAAGCCCTCAAACCCGCGACTAATTATAAGAAAAATACTTCAATAGTTTGAGGGTAAGGTTCCGAGTTATTTAGACACAGCAAAAATAAGTTAGTGTGAGCGCAGTAAGGGTTTTAACACACGAGTTTGTTAAAGTGGACACACTTTCAAATAAGAGCAATTTTACAATCCAGGCAACACACATTCATGTAAGAAACGCTGCTATTTATTAGAGGATTCGTAGTATTCCTGCCCCCCAAACTTTTCCCACAATCCCCATAGTTCCTGTATAATTAGGGAATAACAAACTCCTCGTCTGTAAGACGGGTATTTGCGGCAGTATAACCAGTATGAACGGCCGCAAATACTAAAATACAACATGGTTATTCCGATTCTAATTCCTCTTCTTCCTTTCCGAAATAATTTAATAACATTACTTTAGAAATTGATGCATATTTACCCACATTCGATATAACAAAGAAACGCTCGCTCATGCAACTCGAGGCTGCCCTGGATTCCAGGTGTTCGCCAGGTGCTCACGAAGAAGACGACCGAGAGCGATCGCGTAGGTCAACACAATTTGCGACCTATAATGCAAATTTTACGGTCGCAAATATTTCCTGCTGACCAATCGGATACACGAATTAAATCGGATGGTATTAGAATAATTCACTGGGTGAAATGTGCCAGTTTCCGAATTCGGAAACAGGGCGGAAACTGGGTGGAAACAACCGGATTCCATCCAGTTTCCGCTCAGTTTCCGCATAGCTTCCAAATTGTAAACTGGACAGATACAAGATGGAAACTGCACGGAAACCATGGAGCACCCCAAGCGGAAACTGAGCGGAACCCAGGATTCCGGAGGTGCGGAATAGTGAACGTGTTACACTTTCCAAGCTGTTTCCGCCAAGATTCCGCAGCGGAAATTATGCGGAATCTGGGCCGGAAACAGGATTGAAACCGGTTGGAAACTGTAACACTCTGCTGGTTTCCGCACTGGAAACAGCGCGGAAACTGGCTGGAAATATGAAAAATCCAAATACAGCTGTGCGGAAAATAAGCGGAAACAGGTTGGAAACAGACCGTCCTTAAAAGGTTTCCAACCAGTTTCCGCCTACTTTCCGACTAAGTTTCCAAATTGTAAACTGGACAGAAACAAGACAGAAACTGGGCGGAAACCATGGAGCATGCCAAGCGGAAACTGAACGGAACCCAGGATTCCGGAGGTGCGGAATAATGGACGTGTTACAGTTTCCAAGCTGTTTCCGCCAAGATTCCGCAGCGGAAATTATGCGGAATCTGGGCCGGAAACAGGATTGAAACCGGTTGGAAACTGTAACACTCTGCTGGTTTCCGCACTGGAAACAGTGCGGAAACAGGCTGGAAATATGTAATATCCAAATAGAGCTGTGCGGAAAATAAGCGGAAACGGGTTGGAAACAGACCGTGCTTGAAAGGTTTCCAACCAGTTTCCGCCTAGTTTCCGACTAAGTTTCCAAATTGTAAACTGGACAGAAACTGGGCGGAAACTGCACGGAAACCATGGAGCATGCCAAGCAGAAACTGAGCGGAAACAGGTTGGAAACAGACCGTGCTTAAAAGGTTTCCAACCAGTTTCCGCCTTCCGACTAAGTTTCCAAATTGTAAACTGGACAGAAACTGGGCGGAAACCATGGAGCACCCCAAGCGGAAACTGAGCGGAACCCAGGATTCCGGAGGTGCGGAATAGTGGACGTGTTACAGTTTCCAAGCTGTTTCCGCCAAGATTCCGTAGCGGAAATTATGCGGAATCTGGGCCGGAAACAGGATTGAAACCGGTTGGAAACTGTAACACTGGTTTCCGCACTGGAAACAGCGCGGAAACGGGCTGGAAATATGAAATATCCAAATAGAGCTGTGCGTAAAATAAGCGGAAACAGGTTGGAAACAGACCGTGTCCGCCTAGTTTCCGACTAAGTTTCCAAATTGTAAACTGGACAGAAACTGGGCGGAAACCATGGAGCATGCCAAGCGGAAACCGAGCGGAACCCAGGATTCCGGAGGTGCGGAATAGTTACAGTTCCCAAGCTGTTTCCGCCAAGATTCTGCAGCGGAAATCATGTCGAAAGTGGGCCGGAAACAGGATTGAAACTGGTTGGAAACTGTAACACTCTGTTGGTTTCCGCAATAGAAACAGAACGGAAACAGGCTGGAAACATGAAATACCTGAATAGAGCGGTGCGGAAAATAAGTGGAAATGTTAGTTTATACAAAAGAAAAGTCAGTGGTAAAATGTTCAATATTTATTTACATTCAGATTGGTATACAGTTCTTTGATCCTGAAATATCAGTGCATTGGAGAATAAGATGTCAAACCAACAAGTTAACAATGGATGATTCTGGCGCCATTCTACTCTAATGTAAACACATTAAACTAAATACTTTCAAGGTGAAATGCAAAGGTTCGTCTACATCATTTGATATTTGCAGTAAGATTGGAGAAATAATGTGTATATTAACTTCATTTCAGTTTTAAAACATTTGCTTAAGCCTAATGAAGTTAAAAACTAAAAAATGTAAAGCAGTATTATTTACGAAATTTCGATCCGCACATGATTACCTCCCCCTGAGGGCGCTGCGATACGTGACGTAGCAGTGGAACCAGCACAGTCTGCACAACATGATGTAGCTGCATTGTATGGAAATACCTCACATAGATAAGCTAGGCTATTGCTCACGAAGCCTTTACTTGTGTCATTCACGTTCACTGAAACATATCACAGGTTGGTGATCATTCGCTATGGGGGATAAAAGAAAAAGTCGGAATATACCAATCTATATTTCCGATTCTCTCGGTATGACTGTCGCCCACGGCACCTGCAGTGTCACTGATTCTATCGTTGTCTGAAGTTTCTTTGTTTTGTTCACAATAGGTTCGTGTTGGTAAGGCAGGGGCACCCCTGCATTAACCACTGCCGTGAATTCTTCTTAATTCCTCGTCAGAAGAAGAGGAAGAAGTGTAAGAAAATTCCTCTGCATCACTGTCGTTGTCTACATTCATGTTAGCCGCCATTTTTTTCTGGTGGAAAAGCTCCGAGTCAAGGGGAGATAAGCGATGCCAT
>JAVTVY010025061.1:0-113185 GCA_036873755.1 Hanleya hanleyi | reverse complement strand
ACTGTGGGTATCCTGACGAAACAGTAGACCATTTCTTCTTTCATTGCCCAAAATTTCATAACCCAAGGACTCATTTGCTCAACAATTTGTTTACAATTTTCAAAGGTCACGAAATCCCAACACCAAAACGTTTGTTATTTGGCGATCACGACAAGGACGAAAATATAAATATTAAAATTCAGAAATTCTTAGGAACCTACATCACAGAAAGTAAACGCTTTGATTAGGACAAATCTGAACAAAATATATTTTGGATCCGCGAACTTGTTTAAATGATATTGTGATTCACGATAGGCGACCCTTCGGAGAAGTCAAACTATCCAGTGACACCCCGAGTATCTTCGTAATACAGATATATGTATGTACTTTTATTATTATTATTATTATTTGTTTATTTAGATTTTTTTTCTTTCTTTTTTTTCCTTTATTGTTATTACTATTACTTTCACCTTTTTTTCAATACTTACCTCTCCGAGCCGATCATAATGTATGTTATACTGTTAAACTAAAGTCATTCTTGTACTTTTTTGCTGTATGTGGGAGACACAATAATAAGCTAATTGTGAATGTAAATAAAATGCTATATAAATCAAACCTTCGAGACATTTTTTAGCTATATATTCATAGTTCTCAAAATTAAGTAATTACGGTATCTGTATCTGGATACCGTTATCTGAAATAATTTGGGCGCAATATTGAGAAAGCTTCTTATCAAGATCTCACTGTATCGCTAGAGGTTATGATGTTGTTCTATATTTCATACAGATAATAATGAAGTCTCTCTTACCAAAAGGTACGAAACATACCACTTCTTCGTTTTTTCTCCAACCCGTGACAGCATGGTTGCATTCATGTCATTAGACAGAACATTTATCAGTGAAATCGAAGGCCCATAACTTGACGCTCATACTGTAACCTTTGAGAAGAAAATATTCATGAAATGCTAAAAGTTAAAAAAACTTTTTAAATTTTTTTTTTCTTCTAATTTCTATCCCAGAGCTTTTACATCGTCGTTCGGAAATATTTGTATCTAATATCGCTCAAGCCGGGGCTAGGGGCCCGTGTGTCCATGTCATTCAAGATGTCCACATGAACAGCTGCAATAAGAGCGTGGCTGGTATACAAATCATCACAGAGATCACTTTTGGTTCTTGTGATATTTTTTCTATGGGGTCATATGCCGGAATAGTTTTCCACCACCCTTTTAATATTGCGTTTAATTAGATCATGGAAACCGGCTAATATATCTTTTTCCAAATGACTTTGAACTTGACATCATTGTTTACCTTTTAGAATAGGGGGGGGGGGATATCAACATTTATCGGGGACTGTTTTCGTGCTATTGTGTTATTTCTAGAAAACACAAGTTTGATATAAAGTGTATTCTTTTGAAATGAATGCGCTTGTATGATGACTTTATTGCTCCTTCCACAGCAGCGTCTTTTTTTCAGAGCTAATCCAAACTCCTGACCAGATGTGTGAGCTTCCTTCCCTATATATTTACACTCTTGGAAAACATGTTTTCTATCTTGGACACCGAATTCTTCATTGATGACGTCTGGTAAAAGAATGTCGGATTTGACGCTTGTATTCTGATTATTAGTAGTCGTATCGGATCAAACTAATGGGGTTCGCCAGCTCGAACTTACGCCAGGTGGCTACATATACCAAGAGGTAAATGACGCATGCGCATGTGGTTTTTCTTGACGTCACAAATACAACGTCATAATGTAGCGACGTTATAATTGTTCGTTTTATGACGCCACGTCTTCTTTACCTGTTGGAGCACTAGCGCCGCCTAGCGTGGCTGGCGATCCCCATTAACTGTCACAACCTAACCGTTTGGTAAGACATATATCTATATTGAATGTAAGGCCTAAGCGTTCTACTGAGGCGTCCGGGTTATTACCACAAACACTCTAAGAAGTAATCCATTGATTTACCGCAGGATTTTGCCTTAGGATATGGTACTTGGAAACTGGGGTCACTTGGCAATGCCATATTAAATGTATCGCTTCTTCTCGACTTTTATTTATTGACAATGTTTTACATCCAGAAAAGCGTATGCCCTGCAAATGAATTCAAAACGCTTAAATGAGTATAAAGCAATAGACAAAAGTATACATGAAGGCTACTGCGGGCAATCTCCCGATTGGCAATCAAAAGCGCGGCCATTTGAGTCGGCTTAGCGAAGCATGTTCAATTTACGAACCTTACCGCTGCCAGTGCAGCTACGCAGAGTGGGACATTAATGATGTTTAAGGTAATTATTTAAAATACTGTTAAATTTAACCAACTGATGGCAGTTAAGTTTGGAACAGAGAGTGAAGAGAATAGACACAATATCTGGTGAATATGAAGCACGTGGTTTGGACTTTCTGGAGGGGGTTTATCGTCAAAAATTTAAAAATCCTATTTTGTTATTCTCTAAATATTTGTTGCAATTTAAATGCAAAATATTCACGCGGACTTCAGCTCAACTTACTCTGGGAAATTCTAAACTAATTTCGAAGCAAATACTTTATTCTCTTGTGGTCTAGAGTGGGTGGCGGCTGGAGGCGTGGGGTGGGAACCAGCGTGATTAGCGTGTTATAATAAAATCCCACATATTCTCTGTAAGCATGATAAGAGGGAAAAGTGTGGAACTAACCTCATTGCTACAGGTTAAACAGGTTAGACGCTTTGTCGATTCAAATTACTTCCGCTGCATTCACAGAATCTCCACAGAAACGGACACTTCTCGTTCATTCGCATGTGATTTAAATGGATATGACCCATGCATGACATTCTCCGCGATGTGTCTTTTCCATTTACTACATCATCGGGCGACTGACGAAGCAAACGGGATAGTTCTACACTCTTCCCTCTTATCGGGCATATACAGTTTTATTAATCAACTCACTTTGTGTGGGGGAAGTTCGTTAACGCCTGTTAACCTATTGGCTACACTTCTGAAGATATCAGATGTGATGGACGGACACTATTTTGTGTTTTATAAAACGGGGTGTTTTTGTCGAACAAGGTATTTCGACTATTCTTTTGGACGGTGACTGGACACTGAATGTCAATATTTTGTTAAATATAAGACTTGATCTGACATCCAGTGGTCAGCCGGTGTTCATGAAGAACGTTTCCCTGTATAATAGAATTACTTTATTTGTGAGACACTAATAGCCCAAAACTCCGAAAGAAAATGCATGTATGTAATCAAAAGCTAATTCCTTGTAGGATAGAAGCAGTCAACGTTAATCAATGATACCCGCAAAACATCAAGATGGCCCGATCGTCAAACCCCTATCAGTGACTTTAATCTCCATGTCTTTTTCTGGAGAATAATACATCCCCATCAAGCTTTTAACGTGTCATCATGAACGTGTTGCTTATGGGCGTGGAATATTCTGATTTTGATATTTGGAATATTTTTGCAGCCAACAGACGAGGAAGAATAGAGCTTTCTTTCATTACATTGCATCAAAGGTCAGTAGCAATTTTCACACAGAACTGCTGACCGCCATTTTTGCTGGCCCACTATTGTAATCGAAACTCCTATCGATTCGATCAGGCTTGCAAAAATAAGCTAGTTCGAATGGGCCAAACAAAAAAATGTTACCAAGTTGGAGAAGCGGTTCATCCTGATAGGAGTGCAACTTAAACTCTCATCGATGGTTTATTAAATGTGGATTCGACTGGACCAGAAAACACCAATAGCCTCATGGATGGCTGATTCTGCCTTACAATATCCCCTCATTGCTACAGGGAAAATAAACAAGGAGGTTCTTGTAGTTTGGCAAGCAGAGAACACCCAATCCCCAAATTAATCACATTATACCGCTCTACCCCAGAAAGTTATAAATTAGCTCCGCTTTATTCATCATTTATCCCACCAATGAGGATAGACAGTGAATGATTCCAGATCTTCGCTCTGTATTTCACACAGAATTGAACAATGCAGTAGAGATGGTGCAGAATCTATAGTATATCGCGTAATAAGATATTCGGTCTGCACGCAGGCGTTTTCCAATGTACGTTGTACCCCGGTTATTTAGACCAGTTTGGCATTTAGATCAACGATCTTCACTATATCGAGAAGACCCTGTATAAAACCATTTGATACTTTTAAAGCTTCTTCTACATAGTTTAATTGGTCTGGTCAGAAGTATACCGGTCTACAAGATACGTTATATTTTCAATTTTCTCCTACATGAAGGAACAAATACGTATAAAGCTTGTGCACTGTTAGCTGATTCTTGCGTGCTAGGAATCCCTAATACTACAGAATAACCAATTGTGTGCCTTATTGATTTGGAGATAGACACAGTGACCGTGTTAATTAGTGCAAGATAGAGAACATATGTGGCAAAATAAATATGTTCGTGTTGAACAAAAAATGCATGAACAGGTAGTTGTCATTTGTCTCCATAACATTGCCCGAAAGGCAATAGTGCTAGGACGCGCATCATAAAACCGCAGGCTATATAATACATTATAAAATATACAATATATAATATAAAAAAATTTATACACAAAATTTATTCAAACGAAAAGCGTTCAACAGTACATGAAAGAAAACCACGAAGTTCATATTGTCAAATCCGAATCACTGAAAAGTATTCGTCTCGCCAAATGAATCCTAAGTCGTTCTACAATATAAAATCATATTCATGCTGTCGAGTAAGACAATGGTTCCAATGTTTAAGCTGTACCGATTTCTGTGAGAGTCCGATCTCCAGATAACACGTTTACGAACCAGGGACTGGAATGGAACTTATTTTTTTATGGGTAGTCCATCATTCCTGAGCATAGCGTCTTCTAACTAAGTTTCAAGCACAAAGTTAATTTTACTAGTGAACAAAAGCGGTTTTTCTGTGATTTTCGAAAGAGTAAAACAGTACCAATTCTGACACCTAAGGAGTACCATCGATAACTGAACGTCGATTGAGAATGGTTTTAGCAACTACTAATTACATAATTGTCGCCACCTAATGTCGTAATTGTGTCATCAGCAGGCGTGTCAACCAGAGTCAGCCGCTAGTGTCGCAATTGCGACATTAGTTGGCGACTCTGCATGAAGAGTTTGCCTCAAGTAATTACTCGATTCCAGTTGTGACAATAAGCGTGAACAAGCTCGCTGCCATTTTTATGAGTGACAGAATCGCTTACTATTGATCGCAACGCAGTCGTAACATTAGCTGGCGACCTGACAACTGCTAATGACACAATTGTCGTAATTGCGTCGATAGTATCATTATTAGTTGCTACAATGGTTATATCGACGTGTGAGTAGTATACGTACATGAAGTGTCCGCAAAATAATTGTTTATATATTCGAATGTTGAATGGACACTCGCATAAAGCCGACCGCGATTTGTCAATGGATGTCGAGTCGTTGATCTGAAACCAAACCAGAATTTGAAATATTTAGTCTTGTTCACAGATTATAAATATCGAGAATTCATTTTTCTTCAAGTGGAACTGTAGTCAATGCCCTTGAATTATATTTCGCCTCTTGAGCTGACAACGATTCACAGAGGCGGTTGAGGTTGATATGGCGAATTTACTGCCAATTCCTAGCTCAAGGCGATGTCTGTCGAAAGGACTGTGCTGGTTAGTCAATTTCCAGACCATGACTGGCCTCTAACCAAATAAGAGAATGAGAGTGTCATGTTCAATTGGCGTCAGACTAAGCAAAAGCGTTAACTTTTAGTTAGCTGTGAATGAACAACAGTTTCCTGTCTAGACAGCACCGAGATTGTTCATCTTGCCTCCAGATAAATAACGATACATGTGATGTAATTATTTTAATATGCTCGACTTGTCTGGAAGAAATTTTACTCCCAAGTGAAACTCTCAGTGCGGTCATTAAGTGCTTCGCCTATTTTCTCAAGGCGATTTTGCACATCAACTTGCATTGTCCGTCTACAATGTGTATGAAGTGTGTGACAAGTTTGTTCGAATCAAAATCTTATATGAGGTCATATTGTTCCTTGTCCGATTACACCGAAATGTGGCCCGGCCACCAATTTATCGCCTCTCTTATAGGATTAATCACTGATTAGATTTTCACACTTCTGTCAGAGATTATGTCAAGGTTCTTTTTTAAAACAAGAATAAATGCAACAGATAATGGTTGTAGAAAAAGGTGCCGGCGTACTGACAAGAAGTCATACTAGTATGGCCAAATGACTAATCTTTGAAATTGAAATTTCCTATTCTACTTTTCACCCAGCGGAAAGATTGAATACCGAGTATTGAAAATGACAATCGGAGGAGTTTACAGTGATCGATAATGACAATCATTTTATTATTCCTACATCATAAAGATCTAAGGTTCATAAAGATCTAAGGTTTAGGTTCAGGTCTTTATTATAGTCCATGATCAGTTACAGTGGGACTGTTTTTAAAATTAAACAGTTGAAGACAAAATCACCATTGCATACTATGCTCCTCGAAAAAGTGTAGTAAAGCAAAAATTGCGCATCGGAGCCATGTGAAAGTTTTGGCAGGTTCTAATTTTTCTAACTTTTTTTTCTTCACCTTGACGTGTATGCAGATTACAAATATCGTACCGTAAATTATTACATGTTTGGCTTTACATCTTTTGGTCTTTGATATATGTTGGCATTGTGGGAAGTTGATGCTGGGTCGACATCGGGCCTTACAGACAAGTCTTTTGTGTTAAAGGTCAACCCAAACGCTTTGAGGTCAAAAATATAAAAAAATAGTCCTTTCGATTCTGAAAATAATGATATTTTTTTCATAATTTTGTGCAGTCTAGTTGGCGAGATATTGCCGTTTGAAAGGTGAAAATCGCTCTCCTGTCAATTCCAGCTGTGACGTCACAGAGGGAAGCCGTCTTGTATTCTCTATGTTAAAGCCGTATACCACAGTCGTAAGTAGCTGCTTATTTCTGGAGATTTTCGGAGTATCGGGACATCATTTGTTAAATATGCCGCGACGTTGTGTAGTGGGAGGTTGCAGTTTTACTACAGATGACGGTGTTAGTATTCATTTGTGGCCTAAAGACGAGAAAATCGCTGCAAATTGGACGAAATTTGTACGCAACACGAGAGTGTGGAAAGAGGGCCCGAGCCAGTACTCGTATAATTTGCTCGGCACATTTTGACAGAAATTAGACATCATTCGAGGACATCTACAGCGTAGCAGTTGAATTCGGGTACAGACCAAAACTAAAGAGAACAGCTATTCCAGCTATCAAACCTAAGAACAATCAGAAGGTGACGGCAAAGAAATCGGACAAGGAGAATCTATCACGGACATCGGCTGAACGAACCTAGCCTGCAAGCGAGGCCTCGGGCAGGGAGACGGCTGTACATGCCCTGCTCGCTCTCGCGTGGCATTTGTTGCTTGAGCACCTACAGGTTAGACTGGATGAGTCTCTATTTCATATATACTATTTAATAATACTGAAATGATCTTTCATAAATATATATACGCTTGATAAGTAAATAAATAAAAAACACCAATTGGAGTGAATGGCTGTAAATACAGAAGTGATAATAATACTTTCATAATCCCTTGACATTTGAGATTGTGGGAATATCATTCGATTTCAATTTAATCGAGGTAATTTGTCGAAAATTGAGCAAATGTGAATGCCGATCCACTCACCACGGCGTACTTTTCGCCATGAATGTCCAAAGTTTTTTATCAAACTTATAATTCTGAAATTGGTATTTCATGGGGATTATGGGAAAACAAACAAAATTCAAATCGGACGTATATCAGTAGAGTTATCAACAGTTTACTGTCCATACTGCCGAATCCCGGAGTTTATCCCTTCCAAAAGGCTGCCTCGGTCAGTAACAACAATAACAACACAGATGTGCTCGTTCTTTACATCACAGAATCGTTCTACATTCAATACAGTTTGAAATATATGGACATTTGGTCTTATAGATGACGATAATAAGGTTTCCAGTTAAGTTGCATACAAATCACTATTCAACAAACGACCTCTCCGAATCCTGTCGTCGTCGAATTCCGCATTGTCAGAGTGGTTGTCACTGTCAGAATCGGAGCCGTACGGCTCAAATTGATAGAGCTGAATTCCGCCGTTTGTCTGCAAACAACTGTTAATTTGCCCGTCATCATCCTCCTCTATGTCTATTTCATCTTCTTGGCGAAAAATATTTCCATCTAAGCAGCTGATATCGCTCGAATCGACATTTGAACCGGAGCTCTGACTGCACTCGCTTTCCATGTTATCCGCTGTTTTTTCTCAGGCAACTTCCCTGCGTGACGTCATCAAGCCAGCTGTGAAAGTGTGAAAAGCCCACTTTGCTCCCATATTACGTGTGTTTCTGATCAGATTAGAATTTTTTCAATATTTTTTTCATACAAAGTGGAGTATGAACTATGATTTTTAAGGATTTTTAGACCAAAAAAAATTCCGTTTGGGTTGACCTTTAAATGCCGTCATTTTCATCTGACGGCGATACAGCTCACCAATCCACAGGCATTTGATAAGGGTCAGTAATGGATGGGTTGTCATCAGTCACCAATTTGTCTTTGTAATGATTAAAATGATATGTATGTGTAGTGTAATCGCTCTTCTCATGCTGTTATATATACCCCATATATATACTAATAGCAGAGCTAATAGTAACATGAAGTCAGTATGGATGGATGATCTCTGGCCTACAGTTAGTTATTCATTGATAAATGAATCACAATTGACCTTTGTGTCGGTGTAGTAAAAATAAAACTTTATATATTCAATATTGTTATAATGTTATATATACCCCATTCTTCTAACACGGAGTGAAGGTAAATCACTCGCCATCTTGTTTGAAATTCTCTTAACAACGTTTTCCGAAACGTAACAAGTACGAGTTGTTTGATTGGTCAATGCACTGGTTACTACGGTCATCACAAATTCCATGGAATGCGGAAATCTTGACTTTAGAGAGACGGCATTTCACTGATCAGAGACAGCGATTTTGGCCTATCAAATGCCGTCTATCTCCTCATGTTCGGTTAACGTTGTTAAGAAAATTGTTTCAACCATATTTGTCGAGTTACATGAAATACATCTTTTTGTTGCAGTAAATAATTAAAATCAATGCAGCAGGTATGTTCAACAAACATCATTTATTGCATAAAAGGTATGTGCAAAGTATGAACTGTGACTTTTCCCTTGGAAATTTCTATCTAAATTCGGGTTGTAATGGACAGTGCGGTACCTTGTCTGCGACCTTAGTTGGTGGGGTCCATATATTTAGATACATAACTACCACGGATAATTAGGATATTACTGAGATACCCATCTTCTTATACTGACCCTTATCAAATGCCTGTGCACCAATCCCCAGTGTACGAGTTGTCACAGCGACACAGCTCAGCCATTACCAATATACGAGTTGTCAGAGCATTTCCATCATAGCTCTCTAGATTTGTATCTAATACCGCTTATGCCAGTGCTAGGGGCCGTGTGGTCATGTCATTCAAGTTGCCACATGAACAGGTACAATAAAAGCGTACCTGAGATATAACACATATCACGAATCGTGAGATTCTTGGTATGTGCTTTTAATAGAATAGATTAACCGGAAGACTATACTGTGAAGTCATGTGGCTCTGGCAGTATGTCGGCACCTCTTTCCACTTCCCTTATATGTGTTGTAATCACCTACAGTTCTCGCCGCCTAATAGTCTCAATCGGGATGATTTGTCTGAAAGATTAATTTGAGGTGCACTCTTAGGAAAAAAGGTTCTACATGCAATCATATAGGTTCTTCAGTTTGTCGCTGATGTGGCGGAACCTTTAATGGTTCTATATAGAACCATTTTGAAAGGGTTCTATACAGAACCATTTTAGAAGAGTTCTATGTGGAACCATTTTGAAATGGTTTTATGTAGAACCATATCAAAAGGGTTCTACACAGCACCAAAAGGATTTATGGTTCCGGTTATATATTGATCTACTATAATGTAGTTGACATAAATTCTGTATCCCAATAAAGTCATTTCGAAAGGGGTTATATACCCATACCAAACTGATTCCATGGACAATTTTATAACGAATAGAATACATAGTTACAATTTTCATATATTTTAATTTATTATCAATATTAAATGTAGACATACATGTTTCAAGATTCCTGCGTGCCAGTTCCCTGCTTTGTTAAGTATTGTGTTGAAAGACACAAAAGTGTCTCCTGAATCTCGATTCAGTTGTCCCCAGTACCTCAAAAAGAATTGGAATTATCTCTACATCACACAACTCTGTATACGCAGAATATCATATCATTCGCTTGAATATTTCGTCTGATATATTGATATCCAGAAAAATGAATCTGCTTATAATGTTTGATATACTGATTGCAAATAGAGTTTCAAAGCCTTGTCTCTGGTCACTCCACTGTCACTTCTGAACACACTTGATTCTAAGCACACTTGATAGCTGTAAATGTTGGATCTTTTTCACAGGTCAGCCTGGGCACCTGTAATAGCTCCTACCCTTCTTTTCTCCTCTGTGAACGTCTTCAATATCCTAATAATTCTCATTTTGAACTGTTACTGCGGACACCTGTACAATAATGAAGAAAAATATTACGATATGGACAAGCGAAATACAGTAAATAAACCAAAAAGGACCAGAAAATTAACGACAGGCTCAGATCAGGTCACATTTGAATAAGGATTACAAATATTCGGATACGAATATACATGACAGATATTTTTATGTATATTTGTCAGATCAAAGTTAATAAATATTTAATGGCATAAATATAAATCGTAAAGTATTCAAAACAATGCATGTCATGGACAGAACATACAGCGAAAACGCAGTCTATCCTGTACACAAGCAGTACCTCCCTTCAAGCTATAGCTATATTTGTCTATCACCCCCCACTTACCCCGATTATCACATATCTGCTGCCGTTGGATTGATTTTATATTTTGCAAAAGAACATGTAACCCGTCATATCCCATCTAGACCGTATCGTAAACATTGCTATTGAACAAGGAATGTATTTTCTACAATCAAAATTAACCATACATACCTTTGATTATGTGAGATTTTCAGAGATGTACTCTGTTTTACGGCTGTACTGGGGCGAGGTTTGCAACAGGCAGATTAAATAGGTCTCTCAACGGCGGTTTTAAGCCCGGCGCACATGAGAGATATCAGCTGAGCTAACGGCCTCAATTGTCTGTCAGCTCAGGGGCTAGCTCTCGTGTGGTTTCAGCGCACATGGTGAGCAAAAGTTTCACGAAATTGATTTCAGTTCCCGCATAACGTCTTCTTCAAGTCCATTTTGAAGAGTCGTGCGTATGAATCGCGTGAAAATAACATGCGATTCATTGGCCGGTCCAATAAAATTGCTGAGCTGTTGGCTTGCGTTCGCCGCACACGCTGAGGATTTGGCCTCGCGAGGCGAAATTATCAAACAAGCTTGATATTATTTTCCCGGCCTCGCGAGGCCAAAAACTCACCAAAAACTGCCCGCACACGAGAGCTAGCCCCCGAGCTGACAGGCAATTGAGGCCGTCAGCTCAGCTGATAGCTCTCGTGTGCGCCGGGCTTTAGTTTCGCGCGTTGGCACAGAACCATTTCTTTGTTCACCTGTGTCACGAAGAACCATTTCGCGCGGAAATGGTTCTATATAGAACCACCTCAGTCGTTAAGAACCATCATATGGTTTTGATGTAGAAAGGGTTCTATATAGAACCATCAACTTTAGTAAAGAACCTTTTTCGAATCCTTTTTTCTGAGAGTGAATGAGAAAATGTATTGTTGTCGCTCATTTTTCACCAACTTATGGAGTTGATTATTAATGTTCTTATTAGATGAAAAGCCATCTTAGCTTGCTAAGGGCATTTCACGTTTCACTTAACACTACCCTTAGATTGTCGCTTTGATTCGGCATGTATTTCACACGGCGCCATCTATCTAGAGGGAGATAATCCAGTTCGAAAGTTGTTCCCAAAGCATGAGGTCAAATGTCGGTCCCATTTAAACGAGCCAATGATATTATCTGTATTCAAATATTTCTCAGACATGCAGACATGTCAGTTTCACGAGGCGCAAGACTGGGGGAGTCTACGCGAGACCAAAACGAAGTTGTGCGAATTAGCTATTTTATTTCTCACTCTAGTGGAGCATGCTTCTTTGTTTATCTTAAGAAAAATCATATTACAAACGGCCTAACATATTTGAAAACAGAATAAAATCGGCGGCAGGCCACAGGAAAATGATATGCTTTTTATTTTGTGATGGGGGCACTTCGAGGCCCACCATGGGATCATTTCAATCGATCGCTTTCTGGAGGTGTGTCTTCGTTGTATGAATCTGATTGCACCGATGTCGGATGTAACGGGACCAGTCGGATGTGACCATTTGGGAAACACCCTATTACACTCAGATAGCACCCGTTACCGCATGGCTACGAGCAGAAGTTTCTACGTATGATCGTGCCATGCGTTCGGATGATGATGAAAAGCTTTCTCGTTTTTGTTTTTGTTTTTGTTTTTGTTTTTTTAAGCCTGTTAAGTATCCGGGAACCTTAACCCTATCTGACCTGGGGTGTACCGAAGCCTGTGGGGGCCCCTAAATATATTTTCGCTATCCCTAAGACTAGAGGACTGAAACTTACCACACTATATCGTTGGGTCAATCTTTGGTAGAAAATGAAAAACATAATCCACGATGGACGCCATGATGACGTCGCAGAGACGTCATTTTCAAAAACAGCATGTTTTATACGATTTTTCGGTCAGATTTAAAAAAAAATTGTTGATGTGTTTTCTTTGCAAAAACTGCATGATGAATTAGTAAATAATAATCTGTTATGAAATAAAATAGGTTTTATCCAATTTTCCTTGCAGAAAAAAAGCACAGATTTTGAAGAAAACTGACGAAAATATCACTTTTCTGGTACCCCACATGGTCGTCTTTTTATATTTACCCATGATCCTCTGCTCGGGAGTAATGCAAATAGGCCTAAATGACCCCAATATGATAATCTACATAGTCACGGAGTCTCGGCTCTCAATTTTTCGTCGTTCCGGAGATGGGAGCAAAAAAAACAAAAAAGCAGGAAAAAAAATTGTTGATCATTTCAATCGATCGCTTTCTGGAGGTGTGTCTTCGTTGTATGAATCTGATTGCACCGATGTCGGATGTAACGGGACCAGTCGGATGTGACCATTTGGGAAACACCCTATTACACTCAGATAGCACCCGTTACCGCATGGCTACGAGCAGAAGTTTCTACGTATGATCGTGCCATGCGTTCGGATGATAATGAAAAGCTTTCTCGTTTTTTGTTTTTTTTTTCTTTTTTGTTGTTTTAAGCCTGTTAAGTATCCGGGAACCTTAACCCTATCTGACCTGGGGTGTACCGAAGCCTGTGGGGGCCCCTAAATATATTTTCGCTATCCCTAAGACTAGGGGACTGCAACTTACCACACTATATCGTTGGGTCAATCTTTGGTAGAAAAGGAAAACATAATCCACGATGAGACGGCATTTTCAAAAACAGCATGTTTTATACGATTTTTCGGTCAGATTTAAAAAAAAATTGTTGATGTGTTTTCTTTGCAAAAACTGCATGATGAATTAGTAAATAATAATCTGTTATGAAATAAAATAGGTTTTATCCAATTTTCATTGCAGAAAAAAAGCACAGATTTTGAAGAAAACTGACGAAAATATCACTTTTCTGGTACCCCACATGGTCGTCTTTTTATATTACCCATGATCTTCTGCTCGGGAGTAATGCAAATAGGCCTAAATGACCCCAATATGATAATCTACATAGTCACGGAGTCTCGGCTCTCAATTTTTCGTCGTTCCGGAGATAGGAGCAAAAAACCAAGAAAGCGGGAAGTTCCCCCCCCCCCCCCCCCCAGGCCAGGTAGGGTTAAAGGATCAGATTCTGTCCCATTCACAAATGGAAACTGAATTCTCCAGATATTTTGAAACCAATTATTTCTAACGCCTTGTTTCCAGGGTAACGAAGTTTGTCGAGAAGGATAGAGTGGTTCACATTAAATAAGATAAATTTCATGGATTCCCTTGCGGGTGCAATGCATTATTCTAAATATGCTTAGATTGCTAAACTAAATTGAAAAATTTCTGTGCATTACGGCATCTTCAAATCCCCATATTTCCAGAAGATATATTCGTGCGAGCTCTTTACTCGATATATATTTGTTCGATAAATAACTGGTTCGAACAAAGGCCCAATCTGACCCCAGCATTAAATAGTCAGATTTTCGTGTTCAGATTGTGTTAGTGGATCTGGTGATGACAACAGACCAGTCCATTGCCATACCCAAGAACACGGGACACGGCACATGCCTGCACACCGGCTAATTCCACTCCTTCCAGTCTGGCTGAAGATTCACGACCATAAACGATAAAGAATGAAAAATGAAAAATACAATACTTCAAAAAATATATTTAGTGATGATAATTTCCTCATTCGCTCTCGGTTTCTTCTCAGCGTGCCACTACCAACAAACTATATTAATGATAACCCGATTTGCATTGATGGAATAGTTTCATTTTCATTGTTTGATTGACTCTTTTCGACCCTCAAGTTATTTTCTAAGATTCGCTGTATCTCCCATCGATAATGGTTTAGATCGAAGCAGTATTCCAACCAGATTCTTTAATTGGTCGTTATGTCTGATTACACACTAAACTTTTAGTTCAATCGACTGTTATATAGCACAATCCAACATGATTCTGACCATTTGCTTCTATCAGGAGAACAGAAACTAGTCTTCGTTATTCCTGTCATAGGTGAGGTATATAATAGACACGGGGTCATTATACTTTTAATTAGAACCCTTCCATTATCTTACATAGGCAACTTCAGCAATAAAATTACTCAGTTCCCTAATAACTCCTTTTATTATATGCTTTCATAAAATGCAAAAATAACGCTACCTAAATACACCACCGTCATCATGTGAATTCACCTACTCAGTCTCGTCTTTTAACATATTTAGTGTGGAAAACTGCCTGGGGGATAGTCCGATGCCGTGGAGACATATTTTAATCAAATCAAATTAAGCCTCTGACATATAAAGATATTCCCAGATATCATGTATACCGGTATTTGTGCGAGGGCTTACTTTCGTCAGATAATTATGTGGTTAATAGGTATCTACCAAATTACCGAGATTACATTTTGACCCTGAGGGCCGTTTCCGGCGTGTAACAGTGGAAAATAGAGATGCCATTATATTGACAATTGCCAACGACCGAAAGTCTTTGGGGCCATATATCCGTGGAAAATGATGGTATATTACTGCGCGGCTCTGGGATCAAATTTCACAACCAGGTCACAACTAATGATCAAACCTGCCTTAAACCTAGACAACATATGTTATCATTGGACTGATTTGGCATCCACGTACATCATTCACTCCCGTGGGTCGCGACTTTACAAAAAAATCATATTGATTAAGAATACTGATACGATACGGGATTGATATTTCTTGAACATCATGAGGTTTTGCCGGCATCATCTAAAACTGTTGACCGCTTCTCTCTTGCAGGAACCTAGCCTATGTTTTTTTTATAATATGATTTCTTTTCTTTAAATTTGGTGCTGCTGCTGTTATATGGAATTAGTCTTGGATTATAAACGCGAAAATTCTTTAATAGATAGATAGATAGATTAATTGACGACGGTTGATGTTGAATGACGGACTAGACACTAGTATTTCGCACCTGGTTTTGAAAATTTGGCACACACAATCGACCATAGCCCATTGATGTCGGCCTGCCGTTTGTCCTTTTCAGTTCTGATATCAGCAATGCCGAACTCGTTTTCTCTTGTTGGCGATCGGTGATTAGATAATTTCGTGCATATTGATAATAATAGCTGTCTAATGATTATCATATAAGATGTTGCCTGGATTCATTGACGCTAGCTCTAATGACGCTGTCGGCAGATCCTCATCACTGTCAAGTAGCATTTCATTAGTCTGCCATGAGTCTATAACGAGAACTAATTGGTAGTCATATCGACCGTCAGGCGATCGTCTGTAATTATGAGTAATTCGTCGATATTATGATTGACGTGTTGAAAGGTCTTCCTTTCATTTTCGTCAGATCATTTATAATCTGGCAACTCCTCTCTCCCGTCTTTATAGACATTGCAGGGTTCTATCGAACAAGTGATACTCGGCGGTTTTCATTGATGGATTCTCTGTTCCAGCCAATGCGAATATCGTAAACCGATCATTTATATCGTAAACTTGGTAATCAACATATCATTTTATTCCTGGATAGAACAAATTGGGATCATAATGACATTCTATGCTTCCGAACACTGGGCGTTCATTAATTAGAAATAAAACCGTGAGGTGTTATACTATTTATGTTTCAATTAGGTAGAGCTATTTGTCGGTCATCACAAGATTACTATTTATCATGCACAGTCTTCGTCCAAATGGTTATTGCAGCGACAAAAAAAATCAAATTTTGACGGGTATAAACCATCTCTGGCGAACTGGACTGAAGATATTAATATTTTATCGTACATTTCGGGAGCTACAAAGAATTTCTATTCTTTTGAGATTCAATTCACAATCTTGTAGTGTTCCATTCACTTGCCCCCTCCGTAATCTAGACAAAAATCCAGGGAACATGAATGCTAATCCACCGAAATTTCTCTTGAAAGAGTTAAAATGGCTGTCTTTTCGAATTTAACAACTGTTTCCGGACTCATTGTGGTCATGCCAAGACATTATTATGTTGTGTTTCTGCGTCGAACGTCACCATCGACGTAAAACGTCACGATATGGTTGCAGAAGGATTTTTTAGATCAGGAAGAGGGATAATATCCTATATTTCGACAAACGCACCTTCCCGGTGCTTTGGACACAGAGCGCCAACACGGTGCTGCATGCATGGCGATACATTATCGGAATTTTGGGTAATGGGCTATCGTCCAATAAGCGGCATTTGATGGAAATTCACTGGTTTGCGAGTCTAGCGTCCCCATGCTTGTTTTTTACAGAGCGCATAATTGTCATCAAGCGTTGATCGAACGCATAAACTGATGATTTTTTTACAATAAATTCCTTCCACAGACCGTAGTCGCGTTCAGATATACGGAGTATACATTCACATTATGCATGGAAGTTTTATGCATTCCTCAAATGCGAGGTCTACACGCCGTGATACCTACACCTCCATCGTTCAAACTGTGAAAAACAGAACCTTTCAACACATCCGCGGAGAACAAATTTGAGCCATATAAAACCATCTCAGGTCTTGCCATTGTGTTGCTCTTTATTAATATTGACTTTTAACCTTACCTGGCCTGGTATTTTTGGGACCTTTCCAAGTCTCGGGAGCCATTTCGTCCTCACACAATACCCTTGGGTCAAGAACTACCAGAAAATGTTAAAAAATCCAAGATGGCCGCTTTGATGACGTCACAATGAGGTCATCTTCAAAATATGCTTCTTTACTAATCGACTCTAAGTTTATGCTTTTTGCAGCAGCTTGTGAGACTCTGCAACATCACCCGTGAGCGAATTAGGTGGAAGACATTTTTTTTTCAAGCCAGACCTCTGGCTTATAAACTTTAGAAGGGCCATATTGTGGTGAAAAAGGATGTAACCCATATGAACCAAAACCAGTCGAAAGCTATGTTTCTGAGACAACGGGACAGTATCCCGATTGTTCCATTAAGTATACCACGGAGTTTGGTGCCCAAACTAGAAGTTCGACGCAGAAACGCAATATGAACACGAACGGTCAATGATGACAAAGATACCGGGAACAGTGTTGAAATAAAAAAGACAACCATTTTTTTTTACTTGTTCATGATAAGTGTAATAATAACAATAAATTTATTTAAAGCTCGAAAGACTCGATAGGATTATACAACCTGTTTCCATGAGGGTCGAGAGCTATAATGATTATAACAATAATACCATAGTACACATTTACAACAATTAGGCAATCGTAAAATAGTTCTGAACATTATTAAAAACTTATTAATTAAATGGGCCTAAACAAAAGATAATCTGTAACTTGTATGGAATACTATCAATGTACGAACAACTATTTACTCGTAAGAATCGCTATATTAAACTAAACATAAGTCGGTATCAAACCACTCAGCTATATACCCTAGTCTGGATGTAAGATTAAATAAGAGAAAGGTTAATATCTATTTAAGGTGTAACATAATTTGTAAAGGATTTCTGTAATTATCGAGCTAAAACTTTTAACATGTAATTTTAAACTCCTGGGGCTTTCGCATTTTCTGATTATACATCATAATCAATCAAACAGTCAATTAGAATAGTCTCCCCGACTATTCTAATTGACTGTTTTAAAATTTTCTATACGAGCAAAAAGGGAAATTTCGAAACTCTTTGGACTGAGATCGCGAAGTTCTTGCTGATGACTGTAAATTTATATGGGTCTTAATACAGGATGTGGCTTGTCCATTTAACACATTGTAAACTAAAACTACAAGATTAAAACGATATATATATATAAGACGAAGGGTACCAATTACAGTACATGTCTTGGGTACTTTATGTAGAACTATCACAGCCAAGACTAAACCGCCTCGAGCGTTTCATTAGGCGCTCTAGTCTGAACATCTCACCTTGAGTTTCTCCATATAGCTAGCTAAACAATAATCAAATTGAGGTCAGGCTAAATAGTCGTGATTGTAGTCCGAAGATATAGCTAGCTCTTTATTTTCTTGACGATACTGTCTACATGTAGAGACATTGAGAGTTTATTTTGAATGTTCATACAGAGTAATGTATCATATTCAACACTTTCGAGTTTGGTTTCTCCTAATTGGTGGACAAGTTCAGTTTCCGTTAATTGTGGTCGGTTGTTTTCTCATCGTTCGTGCCCATTTTATTGTCAGAACGTTTGGCGCATTGTAATGTGCGGTTGATCAGTATTGATGTTCCCTAGATTAATCTATAGATGTTAACCTTTTAGCCATTTGTTTCATCTCTGGTTAAACTATACATCATATAATAAACATACTATATCTGTGATTTCTAATGAAGTATATGCGTTAGGTCCCACATATAATATTCACAAAAAAAATTCTGCTGATGGTTCCCTACAAGTGAGCGACCAGCATTTTTGATCCAAATTAATTTACGATCCGTTTTCTAGAGTGTAATGTGACTGTCCATTTGAACATCATGAAGATATAAAAACATTACATTCAAACCCCCGACCTTGGCTCCATCAGTTACTTATATATCAGATCATTAACAATTCCCCTAACATGGATCATGTACCTACTGTACGTGACTAGCGTTAACAATGGACAGCGATATCCATTTGCACAGACATCGCTCCAGGGAACTGTCTGTAAATTCGCCCTTGCAATACTGAAGAAATACTAAACGGAAAATGAAATCAACTCAATTCCAACCATCATTTGACCAGCCATATAGTCAACATACATATAATGATTAAAATGCTATAGTTACTTTGGTGAACGAAAGCCATCGCTTGAAATGCGGAAGCGGGAACCAACTCAACTGAAAACGTAATGAGCCTTTGTGAATATTTGCATATCTATATCGCAATGGTTCTCCTTCAACGACGAAAAAAATAAACTCGGCATTTAAAGGTGAATGATAGGCCTGTACGATCTTATAGTATTGCCTTCATTCATCAACATCTCCCAGAACCTATGCCAAAAGGCAAATGGAAATATTATCCCATCCCCCGTACATTTTCACTCTATTCCGCATGATTCCAAACCGCCCAACATGACAATTAATTCAATATCCCCGCTGCCCTGTCAACCTACGTCGACCACTCCAGGCCTTTTCTTATTTCGATCTGCTATTGATTTCTTCTTAATTTCGATATTTTGGTCCAACGTTAACGCGTTTTCATTAAAATTTAGGGTAATTGAACCTCTATTGATGTCTATAGAATTGAACAAGCAATATGACCATTGTTCATCTATAGTATTCAGATAGAGATTGTCCAGGCGACATGCGCATCCTTGTTGAAGCCAATCTGTATTGCGGATAACACAATTAAGGGCCGTAACTCAAACTGTTGTTTTGGTGTAAAGAGAGATAGGGTTACGCCGCTTGACTGAAGTGAACAGATGGGAATGTTAATTGGCCCATCATGGTGTCTGATGTGAACACATGGTGATTAAAATTAATTACGAAACTCATCAGTTATTCCTTGTATGCGAATGGAAAATCCTAGCAATAGACTGTTCTGCCTTCATTGTTTGGTATGGCAGATGTACTCATAATCTACCCCACTTACTTTTTTCGTACATGAACATATATAAATGGAGCCAGTTTTTTTTGGATAATGCATCTTCTCTATCCGAACTCGATGATTCGCTGTGGATTGCATTTATGAAGAAAGGTTGAAACGTACCGCAATACCATAGGTAGTGAGTACATGGTGACAGGGACAGTTCCTATATACGAAATTAAACGACGTCCCATCCGCGTTATCAAAAGTGAAAAATATACAGTATATACATGAGGTCCAGATGAGCATTCATAATCTCACTCATTATATCTTCATGGTATCACTGGATGTATTGTAGCAACCACTAATGACACAGTGGTCGCAGTTACGACAGTTGTGTCATTAGCAGTTGTCAGGTCGCCGGCTAATGCCAAAGCTGCGTTGTGACAATGGCAGGCAGTGGTAGCGAGCGAGTTTGCGCTTATTGTCACAACTGGGAACCAGTATTTATGTGAAGCAAAAATATATCACACATGAGTGCATTAGCAATCACTAATGACATAATTGTCGTCATTGTGTCATTAGTGGTCGACTCTGCATGCAGAGTCGCCAGCTAATGTCGCAATTGAGACAATAGCGGTTGACTCTACATGCAGAGTCGCTTGCTAATGACGCAGTTGAGACATTAGCTGACGACCTGACAACTGCTAATGACACAATTGTCGCCACTGCGACAATTTTGTCATTAGTAGTTGCTACAATGCATCAATGGACGTTAATAGAATCTTTGTTGTGATTGGCTGGATGTAATTTCGATTATCAAGCCAATGAAACTACCGGGTTTCTTTTTTGAAATTTGTATCGACAATTGAAGTGCTTTAAAAGTAGAATCATTGATAAAATATCCAGAACTGGAATGTCGAATGCCAAAATAGGATTCCGTATATTTTACCGAAATAGATAAAGACATCCAGCCGGAACTCCTAAATGCATATAAATTTCGTCCTGTTGTCTCAGACTCCCTTGGCGACGGAATTGTGGATTACCTTCACTATTGGCTCCACTTATCTCTCAAACTCGCGCCAAGCATTTCCGTGAAAATTCTCATACTGACCAGAGGTTCTCTTCACGCTGGACTAAGGATCCGTTTATTCCAACATCTTGTCCAAAGAGAATTTATCAATAATTCTCGAAGCCCTTCGAAAATCCATCAACAAATAGGTTCCACGTCTAGACAGTTTCTTCAGGTAACAGCACTGCTATGGGCAAACTCTTTGCTTTTGTCTGGGCTGATATTCACATGGCTGATTGGGAAGAGAAGCCCTGCTGGAATGCTATATTAAACCCTTTGTATTGAAACTTTATATAGATTATATTGCCTATATCAGGGAATACTCAATCAGTTTCCGTTTTATTCTGTACAATTCCTTGACGTTACGGTATATAAGGGTAGCAGACTTGCATCAACTTTTTATTTGCACTTGTTCATCAAAAGGCGCAATGAATAAACACGAAATTCCAAACGGGCAGGGTTACTCTGCCACTCAGTCATCGTCCCTCCAGCCTCAAAGACGAGACTTTTATTATGCATACTAGTATTAATAAGTTTGACGGCGCTACGACTTTGACGCCTTATTCATACTGGGTATTCATCGACGTATTTAGCTTATGCTCCTCTTACTTCATTCATATATATTATTAGCTCAATTCACCATTTTCCCCATTTTATTTGTGTTTGTTTCCACGGTGTTCATTCTTGTCCTATAATGAAACAGACAGCTGAAAAACACCATCTCAAATTAATCATTCACAAACCTATCCTGTCAAAGGCAGACCAATTAAACGCAACATTACAAGGGTGGTGGAGAACGATGCCGTAGTACTGACCAGAAGTCATATGACCCCACAGACAAATATACTGATTGCATATTTCTAGAACATGACAAGAACTAAATGTGATCCCTGTGATGATTTGTACCCCAGCCTATAGTGGATTCCCCAATAGATTTTAAGAAGAAAAAACCTGTGTCTACAATATTTATAGCATTGCTAAGACGCCTTGCCTAAATCTAAGAGGTCTTTGATGAGCTTGTCAACTATGAGGAGAGCTTTCTTAGAAGATCCACAAACGCCCAAATATTTCTCTCAGCCCTTAAGCTAGGGCTGAAACTTACCACTCTATATCCTTGGTTCAAGTTCTACCAGAAATGTTAAAAATCCAAGATTGTCGCTTTGATGACGTCAGAATGACTTCATTGCGAAAAGAAAGCCATTTTTTGGTCAATTTTTCTGTCGGTTTTTTTATTTGTGAGTTTTCTTCGCAAAACCTGCATGTTAAATCAGTAAATAATAATCTGATGTGAGATAAAATAAATTTTCTCCACTTTTCCTCGCAGAAAGGCAGAAATTTTGAAGACAAATGTCGAAAACATCACTTATCTGGTACCCCACATGGCCGCTATTTTTAACTGATCCATCATACTCTATTACTTGGAGGGTAATGCAAATAGGCTAAAAATCACTCAATATGATAAGCTACAAAGTCACGGAGTGTCAGCTCTAATTTGTGTCGTTCTGGATAGAGTAAAAAATTTGACGGAGGCAATGCCTCTGACCTGGTAGGGGGAGACAGAGGAGTCAGTGAGTGAGTAGTAAGGTTTAACGTCGTTTTTAACCTTGTTTCAGTCATATCACAACGGTGCCTACATGTGCCAGAACACGAGTGCTCACTGTTCCTATTACCCTGGACACTAATCAGCCCAGCCAGTGCAGCACCCGGTCACCCATCCAGGTATTGACCGAGCTTAACGTTGGTTAACTTCGGCGGTTTGACGAGAACCAGTGTGTCAAACGCTAACAGTCGTACGTTGAGGGGGGACGGGGACAGAAACAATTTCTCTAAAACCAAGTAAGGTTTCGTGGAAGGTTCTATTCTCGTTTACCAATCAGTATTGGGAAACAACCAAGAAAAAGGATGAAATACATATTTGCGAGAGGAACAAGAGGACCAGAAATGTGAATTCTGCATCAATCAAAGCCCGCTGATACGCGAATTCTTTGTGGACGACTGGCTACCAGGTGTCGGGTCTGGTGCCTATTATCAAAAAAGACTCTCCGTATTACCTGAATTCCTATAGCGTAGGCAAGGCTATACCCTGGAGGTCAGATGATATCTTCACTAGATCTCTCCCTCTCCCCTCACTCCCCTCCCTCCTGGGAACATTTTGAAAATCTACATTCCATTATATGCAATTTGGGCCATTGTGCGCGCTTATTAGGAGCGAAATAGTTCCAAAAAATTTGCCCTGTTTAGCTGCCATGGTAGAAGGGTAGAATATGATACGAAGTGATTATTCTTCCCAAAATGTGATGCGCACGGATTATAGACCGGGTATCTGGATCAACATCGCCGTGTCATACAGGTCGACGTTCCATAGAAGCCGGTTACAAAACCTCATTTTTGTGGAAGGCGATGTGGCCGTGGTGGTTAAAGGGTTTGTCCTGTATGACGAGGAGGCTCGTGTCATAGACGATGTGAGTTCGAATCCCACCGGAGCCAATATTTGACGCCTTAATCACTTCCTACCGTTGCACAAAAGTGTAATAACTCCCAATAGCCGCTTTCATGATAGCACAGGAACTTTTTAGAATGAAGTAAAATGTATTTGCTTTTCTCTTCATACGATAGCCTACCGGTACTCTAGAAAGTGTCTTATGGTCCTTCTCTCATTTTACTAATGCAGGGAATACCCTGGCAATTAAATTTTCAGTCTTGAATATTAACTAAATGTATGCGGATATATCGGTTCATACTTAGAAAGTGTAAACAACTATTCCAACAATGAAATAGTTTTTCAAATAACTAGAAGCATAGAATAGCATTTCCAGCTATAATTTACAAAAAATTGCAGCAACATTTGGTTAATGCGAAACTTACCAGGTCCTCATATTTCATACCTTTCATATTAAAGAGCGTAAATAATTCAGGGGGAGATAATACCATTTCCGGAAAGGGCTATATACTTCGAGAATATATACATGTAGAGACAGTTGTCTGATTTATTACTGAATTTGACAGCAAAGAGTGAATAGATGTATCGGCAAGCAACCACACTGGTATAATGTATGCGATTGTGGGGTACAATCCACAAAATTTCATTGGGGAGAAAACTCGAGTTCAGAGCTACGGGTACACTTCAGAAAAGACATTTTCCTCACTTCCGAGCAGTAATTATTTGATTGACACCATTTTTTTAAAGCTGGGTGACAACAATGTAACAATCTACTCGGGTATATTACTCGGATATTTGCGTTTGTCTAAGGAAATAAAAAAACACTGAAACTTTCTTAACCCTACCTCGCCTGGGGGAGGCCGAAATGCACCCCCCCCCCCCACCAAACATTCCGCGCTATCTCCGGAACAACGAAAAATGGAGAGCTGAAACTCCGTGACTTTATAGATTGTCATATTGGGGTCATTTTAACCTTAATTGCATAACGCCCCGAGCAAAGGGTCATAGGAAAATTCAAGATGGCGACCACGTGGAGTCCTCCCTTACCTGACGTCATCAGACCGACAAATGAAACAATTCTCTGATAATTATTATGGTCAACCCCACCAGGCCTGGGGCCCGCCCCCTACCAATCTTTCTACTATATCCCCGGAACGACAAACAATTGAGAGCTGAAACTCAGTGACATTGTAGCGTATCATATTGGGCATTATGGGTAAATTTAAAATGGCGGCCAAGTGAGTTAACAGAAAAGTGACATTTTCATCATTTTTATTCAAAATTGTTGCTTTTCTATATAGGAAAGTGGGTAAAATATTTCACATCAGATTATTATTTACTAATCTATCAGGCAGTTTAATCACATAAGTAAAAAATTCGAAAAAATCTGACCAGAAAATGGACCAAAAATTGCCTTTTTTGATAATGACGCGTCACTGTGACGTCATCGTTGCGGCCGTCTTGGATTTTTTACATTTTCTGTTAGAGTTTGAACCAAAGTATAGGGCGGTAAGTTTCACCCCCCCCTCCCCCCTTTGCGGGTAAGAAAAATATTTAGGGGGAGGGGGCCGAAGTGGCTGCGATACACCCCAAATCGCCCAGGTCAGATATGGTTGAGAAAAAGGAGATGCTAGATGAATGTCATCAAAAACGGTGTCTATCTCATGACTGTATGTGTGTCTTCGTTAACAAAAGCTAAATGGATCTGTTTGCCGTCTCGTGGAGCTGGAGAGCAACTGCTGTCTCGTGGATAAGGCAGTGTCTACATGGATGTCCCATTGGCAGATTACAGAGAGCTGGAGAGCAACTGCTGTCTCGTGGATAAGGCAGTGTCTACATGGATGTCCCATTGGCAGATTACACAGAACTGGAATAGCAACTGCTGTCTCGTGGATAAGGCAGTGTCTACATGGATGTCCCATTGGCAGATTACACAGAGCTGGAATAGCAACTGCTGTCTCGTGGATAAGGCAGTGTCTACATGGATGTCCCATTGGCAGATTACACAGAGCTGGAGAGCAACTGCTGTCTCGTGGATAAGGCAGTGTCTACATGGATGTCCCATTGGCAGATTACACAGAGCTGGAGAGCAACTGCTGTCTCGTGGATAAGGCAGTGTCTACATGGATGTCCCATTGGCAGATTACACAGAGCTGGAGAGCAACTGCTGTCTCGTGGATAAGGCAGTGTCTACATGGATGTCCCATTGGCAGATTACACAGAGCTGGAATAGCAACTGCTGCCTCGTGGATAAGGCAGTGTCTACATGGATGCCCCATTGGCAGGTTACACAGAGCTGGAAAAGCAACTGCTGTCTCGTGGATAAGGCAGTGTCTACATGTACATGGATATCCCATTGGCAGATTACACAGAGCTGGAATAGCAACTGCTGTCTCGTGGATAAGGCAATGTCTACATGGATGTCCCATTGGCAGATTACACAGAGCTGGAATAGCAACTGCTGTCTCGTGGATAAGGCAGTGTCTACATGGATGTCCCATTGGCAGATTACACAGAGCTGGAATAGCAACTGCTGTCTCGTGGATAAGGCAGTGTCTACATGGATGTCCCATTGGCAGATTACACAGAGCTGGAGAGCAACTGCTGTCTCGTGGATAAAGCAGTGTCTACATGGATGTCCCATTGGCAGATTACAGAGAGCTGGAGAGCAACTGCTGTCTCGTGGATAAGGCAGTGTCTACATGGATGTCCCACTGGCAGATTACAGAGAGCTGGAGAGCAACTGCTGTCTCGTGGATAAGGCAGAGTCTACATGGATGTCCCACTGGCAGATTACAGAGAGCTGGAGAGCAACTGCTGTCTCGTGGATAAGGCAGTGTCTACATGGATGTCCCATTGGCAGATTACAGAGAGCTGGAGAGCAACTGCTGTCTCGTGGATAAGGCAGTGTCTACATGGATGTCCCATTGGCAGATTACAGAGAGCTGGAAAAGCAACTGCTGTCTCGTGGATAAGGCAGTGTCTACATGGATGTCCCATTGGCAGATTACAGAGAGCTGGAGAGCAACTGCTGTCTCGTGGATAAGGCAGTGTCTACATGGATGTCCCATTGGCAGATTACACAGAGCTGGAAAAGCAACTGCTGTCTCGTGGATAAGGCAGTGTCTACATGGATCTCCCATTGGCAGATTACACAGAGCTGGAATAGCAACTGCTGACTCGTGGATAAGGCAGTGTCTACATGGATGTCCCACTGGCAGATTACACAGAGCTGGAAAGCAACTGCCGTCTCGTGGATAAGGCAGTGTCTACATGGATGTCCCGCTGGCAGATTACACAGAGCTGGAATAGCAACTGCTGTCTCGTGGATAAGGCAGTGTCTACATGGATGTCCCACTGGCAGATTACACAGAGCTGGAATAGCAACTGCTGTCTCGTGGATAAGGCAGTGTCTACATGGATGTCCCACTGGCAGATTACACAGAGCTGGAATAGCAACTGCTGTCTCGTGGATAAGGCAGTGTCTACATGGATGTCCCACTGGCAGATTACACAGAGCTGGAAAGCAACTGCCGTCTCGTGGATAAGGCAGTGTCTACATGGATGTCCCACTGGCAGATTACACAGAGCTGGAATAGCAACTGCTGTTTCGTGGATAAGGCAGTGTCTACATGGATGTCCCACTGGCAGATTACACAGAGCTGGAAAGCAACTGCTGTCTCGTGGATAAGGCAGTGTCTACATGGATGTCCCACTGGCAGATTACACAGAGCTGGAATAGCAACTGCTGTCTCGTGGATAAGGCAGTGTCTACATGGATGTCCCACTGGCAGATTACACAGAGCTGCATGGAAAGCAACTGCCGTCTCGTGGATAAGGCAGTGTCTACATGGATGTCCCACTGGCAGATTACACAGAGCTGGAAAGCAACTGACGTCTCGTGGATAAGGCAGTGTCTACATGGATGTCCCACTGGCAGATTACACAGAGCTAGAAAGCAACTGCTGTCTCGTGGATAAGGCAGTGTCTACATGGATGTCCCATTGGCAGATTATACAGAGCTGGAAAGCAACTGCTTAATCCCGTGAGGAGAGTACAAATTGCCAAATTAATACCTTACAATCCCATCCAATTAGAGGCAGACAAGAACTGATTAAAGCCTACAAAATATTCCTCGATCGGTTTTACGGTAGACTTTCCTTGTCGATGATTAAAGTCTGATTTATGCCCTCTCCTGGACATTCACGAATACCAATAAGGATTCGTGTAATCTCTTTTAGCTCACTCGCTGCCGTCTATATGTATAACCTTGCTAAGACCCCTTGCATCAATCTATCCAGTACTTTCTATCCGATGCATATACCATTGATGGGTGATACATTTATTTAGAAATATGCCGTCAGCATATTTGTCTGTGGGGTCATATGACTTCTTGTCAGTACGTCGTAATCGTTTTTTCATCGCCGTTTTATTGTTGCGTTTAATACATCCATAATCCGAGCCCCATTGACTGGCCAGATCTTTATGCTCGTTTGTCTATATGTGCATGCGCCCATTATTCGCCTCCGAGATGGATTTAGATTTTTGTGAATTGTCGATAATTCTCTAAACATCAAGAGCGTACCCAGAGCCTGAATAGAAGGAGTATTCAGGAGCGAACGGTCCCACTTTGATTGCTCAAATATCCATGGTTTGTCGTACAATTATGTTATGTCTCTTATTTGACCAACACGTGGAAGGCCTGAACACTGAAGTCACAGTAAGATAAATTACTCGATCCAACCCTTATTCTAAATGCACCAATAATGTTTGCTTTTAGTTTGACTGAATATTTGCTGAATATGATGGCACTGATGGGCAATGTTTTCAAGCCAATTGGATAAAAAATCCGTTATTTTCATTTCAAAAGAAATTTAGTGGCTCGCACGCAATTCTGTTGTCATGATCACGATGGATTAAGAGAGTGATAATATACCGACCATTCACCTCACCGAGCGTTCATACTGCGAAGGATTTGGATTGGATTGATTTAAACAGGAGATCTGACAGGTACCTTCGTGAAAATTGACAAGAACATTCTCGTATGAAGCAGTTATTATATTATGCACATACCTAAAAATCGGTGAAGACGGGTTAAATTTAAAACAGACAAGTTCAACTTCGCGCGTCTCATGTGTATTTTCTCCGTTTATCTACCCATACCGTTTTCGCGGATTCAGGCCGGTTTTCTCACTCTTCATATTCAGATCTTCCTGTCCAATCATAGTCTTCAGACTGAACGCGGTTGGAACATCACAGTTAGCGGTTGACCGAGTATCAAAGTGATCAAAGTCAGCCAGAGATTTTTTGCGCATGCGATTTGTTCTGGTGTGCGAGAATGAGATAAAGTACATTCCAGTGATATGGACAGGGCAACATGATATCGGTGTCGCCCTACCTTATCACAGGTCATTTGTTTTTTATCCCAAAAATATCCCGTGTCATTCCGAAATCTTATATAGACTGTGTCGCTTGTTTGCCCGAGGACCGCGAAGAACTTCAATATAATTGTTAACCCAAATTAATGATTAGATATCAGGACTATCTAGGTAAGTGAACCATTTGGTTTTCGTAATAACAAGCCACATCAATTCGCCTTGAAGTGGGTATCAGCTTAAGGTTACTGTATCTGGCCCCAGTTGTGTACGTGTACGTATCACAATTTTGCTTAATTACGGGGCAGTGGTTTTTTGTATCCATACAAACTATACATTTTCTGAAAGCCCTTGATTCAAGAAATTTAGATAAATAAATAACATTCTCGAATTTATTACAAGAATCGATTTATTTAAAGATAAATGATGTCATTTAGAAAAGTATAGTCCTCAAAGCTAGCGCTAATAACTATCTCAGTTTTTATCAAACTTGCTTTTTAGGAATAATGAACTCCATTTGAAAGAAAATAGCTTGCCTCATTTTTTTTAGTTAGAGCCTAGAAGTTATTTTATTGTCGTGCAAAGTTGAAAGTTTGAAAATTTTTACAAAAACTCGACCTCTCTCCACTAAATCATAAATATTTCATGAACAGGGCCGAACTTATAAAATTTGAGACAACCTTTTGAAGATCTACATGATTGGAATATTGTGTCCAAAGTTCATGTTTGTACATCAAAGGGGAAAAACACTTTTTGGCGAAAAACTAGATGGAGAAAACGGACAAAAACCAATCAGCACTACTGCACCACGAATGGCTTGAGTTTCAAAAAGTCATGTGTTTTTGACTACAATGCACTAATTTTCATAATTTCTTATTCCCCCAACTTGTATGTTTGACTGTGTACTCTGGTATAAGACAAAAACAAAAATCGAGATTTTGAAGCTTCAACCCGATACAGTAACCTTAATAACGTGTCCTGACTCCGTAACCACTGGGATAGGGATATTGCGGAATCTTGACACTAATGATAATTCTTGACAATTTGACCCTGCCACGGTTTGTGTTATCTGATCACACTCATTATCACCGGCTTGGTATTGATGTATACCAAGTCACTAGTCATTTGTACTAGATTTTAGATAAAAGATATTCAAAAAGATACGCCCCAGGCTGTAGGAAATATATGCACAGCTGACGAATTTTAAGGAACCTCGGGTTCCATACGGCGCCATCTTCCATCTGCAGGTACGTACACGCCGCACTATCCCTGTACGACAGCTTGCTCTGTAAACTATTATTTGTACAGCAAATGCACGGTCGACGAGGAACTTTTTCGCCCTCTTAGTGGAATATTCCACGAGCCGAGGTTTTATGCGGAGAAAACGCTGGAGGACAGGCCCTTTGATATCAGAGAGGGGAAAGAACCGCATTGCGGTGGCCTTGTTTTTTTGTTTTTTTTTTGTTTGTTTGTTTATTCACCAATCAAAAGAAATCAAATTAAACAGTCATATACAGAAAGGGAATACAAGTACAGTAATATATACAGATTAGAGAGCGTATAGATTGGCGGGAGATAAACCCCGAAGGGTTTGAATTATCCCTGATTAATTACAAAATCAAGATATAATAAAAGAAAAGACAGCTTCTATTAAAGAATGTCTAACATGATAGTGGAGGTATGGAATAAAAGAGCACAAAGTTTATATTTCGGGTGAATAATCAACAGGTATGATGCAATTGCTCAGCTTTGCAAATAAAATATATTAAGTAGCGGTATTTTGCAATAAATATGTTTGTATCTTAGATTTAAAAAGAGAACTAGATTTGCATTGTTTCAGTTCCGAGGGTAATTTATTCCATTCGTTTGGCCCCTTTATTTTAGGAGTGTACAGACTAAGGTCAGTACGATAAAAGGGTCTATATAGGTCAAGATCATGGCCACGAGTGTGGTATTGGTGTATTTCTTTCAATCTCGTGAAGTAGGATCGGAATTCAAACGGTAAAAGGAAAGGGTGGTAGAGAAATTTGTGGGCAAGGCGTAGAGTAAGGTCAGAATTAATGTCGTTTAGGATCAGCAGTTTCAGTTTTGCAAACAAAGGAGCTGTATGATCATATTTGTTGCTTAAAGAAATAACTCTTATTGCTCTTTTTGCAGTCTAATTAACGGCAAAAGGTGACTGTGATACGTATTTCCCCATATCAGGTTACAATATTGTAGATATGGATAGATTAAAGACTGGTACAAGATACGTAAAATTTTCATGTTAAGACAGTTTTTAATAACATGGATTACTCCTATATTTCTGGATATTTTTTTACATACTTCGTTAATATGAGTGGATCAGTTTAGTTTTTCATTGAAGTAAATGCCAAGGAACTTAAAATATTTAACCTGTTCTATTTCCTGGCCCATGATATATAATTGCGGAAGAAATGACATATGAGCCCTACTATTTGGTTTTATTAACATAAATCTAGTTTTCGTTATATTTAAGGATAGCATATTACAAGAAAACCAATTGTACATTAAGTAGAGTTCGTTTGACATAGTTTGAAATAGGGTAGTCGGATCTGCATGGGAATATACAGCACTGGTGTCATCAGCAAACATAATAATTTTAAGAAGTTGAGAAACCACATTGAGATCGTTGATGTAAATCAGAAATAATATAGGACCAAGGACGGATCCCTGTGGAACACCACAGGTAACTAGGTTCAAATCAGATGCCGTGCCATTGAAGTTGACCGACTGGTAGCGTTCAGATAAGTAACTCTTGAGCCAGTGGTTACTCACGCCCTGGAATCCATAATGATGAAGCTTATGAAGAAGAATGTCGTGGTTGACAGTGTCAAAGGCCTTAGAAAGATCGAGAAAAGAAACAATACTGTACTGTCAGGGAGAACATTTGTTTTTCTTCGATTCAACAATTCATTGATAGTTTTTCACGTTTCCTTTATGTCATTGTTGGATTCATTAAATTTCGCATGATAGAACATTCTCTTAGCTATTTTTAAGGTATGATTTAGTTTATTTCTATACTGTCTATATTGTTTTCGTAGTAAAGGATCATTGAGAGTGAGTTGAAGTTTGAAAAGCCTATTTTTCTCATTTATAGATGTCAATATACTCTGAGTTATCCATGGTTTTTTCGTTTTAGAACTTCTTACTATCTTATTCATTACCGGAAAGCAGTCATTATAGATAGCAGAAAACTTGTTCGTAAATAGTTCATTGCTTCGATTTACATCAGCAGGTTCATCTATAACTTCATCCCAATTAACATTTACTATTTTATTTAAGAATTTCTCCTTTTGTTCTGCAGTGACATGTCGGTAAGTTAAGGTTTTATTTTGCTGATCATTTATTAAACATTGATTTTCAATATAGCAGATCGGAAAATGATCACTTATGTCGGTCAGGAAAATGCCACAAAGTAGAGTTTCGGTATAGGAATTTGTGAAAACATTGTCAATAAGAGTTGCTGTGCTGGAATTTACTCTAGTTGGTTTTGTTATTTTGGGGGGAAAATGGTAAGAATTCATTATATCAAGAAACGATTTGGAAGGTATGTGTTGATCGGTTTTAAATAAATCTATGTTAAAATCCCCCATTATTATGCTTTTTTTTCTCGGGCTTGAGAGTATTCAGTATATAAGATAATTTATCATTAAAGTAATTTACATTTTTGTTTGGAGGACGGTAAAATATACCGATAACCGATTTTGTATTGTTCGTTTCATTTAGTGTTGGAGGGCAGTCATATTCAACAAACAAAGATTCATATTGGTCATCATGCGATGATAAATCTTCTCTGACAGTGCAAGATTTGATATTGTCGTTGACGTAGAGAACAACGCCGCCCCCACGTTTAGTTTGTCTTGATGAGAAGTAAGGGGTGTATCCAGGTATTTCATAAAGTTGTTCTGTGGCAGGATTTAACCAGCTTTCGGAAATACCAATAACAGTAAACTTACACCTAAGGTTGGAAATGAAGCCAAGTATTTCGGAGAAATGCTTTCTGATACTTCTTGCATTGATGTGTAAAAACGATATGTTTTCTGATCCGTTGCTGTTTAATTCAGTGAATTTATTGTTAAAGGAGTCCTCGACGAAATATTCTGATTGAGAATTAATCATACTCCAGTGGGTAGATTCATGGATATTATCATCAGTTATGTAATCGGCTGATTCTTTGGAGTTCAGTTGAATCGGATTAAAACATAAATTTTGAAAGTCTGTATTCGAGGTATAGGTATTCTGGTCAGGGAAATTATCGAATAAGCTTGAGATAACATCCATATCACGGAAAGGCAAAACATTCCACAGATTATTGTTAAACCCCTCGTATGTATTTATATTATTTGCAATCATGACTGGAAAAAGTAAAGAATCGATGGACATATGATACCGAGTATAAAGTAATGAGTTTAACTGAGCAAGCAACGAAAACGGAATAAAAGTGAATATGGCACAAACAATGTGTAATCATGACAAATTGAATTAGAGGCTAAAATGCTCTCTGGTATTCAACCGTCATGTTCTAATGTAATCAAGTGACCAATATAAGCGTAAAACATTATCACCGGTAGCGGCACGTAGTGCAATTCAACTTGTTTAGAGTCCGCAATACATTGTCCTTATCTGACACGTCTATAAGAAACAAAGGAGACAATATAATAAGACCAGATCGTGGCAAACTGCTCTGAATGACCGCGCACTCCAAAGCACAGTGAAGAAAAGAACGACAACAATGGGGAATGGGACATGAGCCGCAGTATTCATTGAAACATATGACATGTAGAAACATGGAGTCAGACTGGTTAGCACACAGGTTGCGGGCTTCCGGGAACGTAAAAATAGGCCAGACACATCAGCATAGAGCAACATACTCCGGTCAATTAACGCGACGCGAAAATTAACACTGGAGAGCCTCGATCAAGTGCAGGACACACAAATGCCAGTGATCAGTCACTGGCAGTGGAGGGCAGTACAGCATTGCCAATAAAGAACATTTCGTCTGTCAGTCTATTGTGGGACTTGATATAACACTTCCGGCAAAACAAGGCATGTCAATGACAATCAACTATTTACAGATTATGGCTCGATCAGGCTTTACACGACACAGAAAATACCACCACCAAACAGTCAATAGCGGATAGTGCAACGTAGTCAAATAATAGGCGTCATTTTGCCATCAATGTAAAGAGCGCCCGAGGTGAACCGAACTTTTTTATTGTCTTTATAGGCTTGGGCCATAAGAGGAGCTGCTTTCCGTTTGAGGTTGTAATCAGCCACAGTCAGATCTTCCATGACATTAAACGACAGTTTGCTTTCAGGACCATGATTAGTATTATGTAATCTCCTAAGTAGTTTGAAATCAATCACAACCTTGTTTCGGACATTTCGGCTGAAGAATCTAATAATCAGCTGGGGTTCTCTACCGGGGGAGTTCTCTACCGGGGTGGTAGAGCATTCGCCTCGCAAGATCCCAGGTTCGTTTCCGAGTCATACCATCAACTTTAAAACAAAGAAACGTTTGGCGCTGAGCAGAAAGAGGATATATCACGGACTGGTTGGTCCGATGTCAGGGTAATGTGACTGGGTAATCGTGATATGTCTGACTTTCAAAATTGCTGAAAGCGACATTAAAGAACTACTCACTCACTCACTCAGAGAGGAATGATAACGGCTCTTAAGACAAAACAACACGGAAAACAACACCCAAGGGATGAAATATACAACACATTTCCCGGCTCTTAATTCGTTCAAATATGGGCATATTGAAGGAGGAAATGATTTGACGAATGTGATTCGGAACTCATAAAAATAGCCTGGCTTGTCTTCATTATGGGAGACCCATTCTTTATCACGGTACGGCTTTGTCGAACGAACCTTGGATAGACAACATATACCACGCATATATATCTCGCCTTGTTGCAATTGCTAGATCCTACAAAAAGTGTGACGCGGGAATAGATCGATACCAATATCGTCATATAACATCTGCGTGAAACCGAATATTAATGTTTTTCCTGCTGTGCTATCTGTTATGATGCCTTGTTGCAATTCTCGAGGACTGTTGAGGTTGCAAGAATGCAACACTCTAGCTTGGCTTTATTTTAATTTTCGCCACGTTCATAAAGTTAGACCGCGGTTCGCAGTTCACAGTTCGTTATTCGCGGGGACCAGTCATTCAGCGACTCATAAACAGCGCCGCTAGCAGCGCCCCCTGGCATCAGATTTGGGATATGGATATGCAAAGATATACAGCATGACTATTCTCTCTTGCTTTTCAGAGTTTGGAGTTCAAAGTACTCATAATGAAAAAACAATTACAGATTTCCATATCTGAAGAAATAATTGCTGGTCCCCTCGCATAACGAACTGCGAATTGCGAACCACGGTCTAACTTTTTGAACGTATTTTCGCTTGCTTATACTTTTGATGCCAACGGTGTTATGCGATTGCTGAGGTGGCATGTATTTGTAAGTGACAGCAGCCTACTGAACGTCGAATGAGACACCAAGATATGTTTGTGCTATGGTTATATCGTTCATAAGTGTAGTGTATGTATTTATCATTCATGCCAAGTATTACCAAGGTGATGAAAGTAAGAGAGTGAAGCATTGCCTTGGAAAATTGGAAATCATGTGATGTCCCTTGAACGTATACCTGAAGACTGGACTGCCCTTTGGGGTTTTCTCTTTTCATAACAACACCGACAATCTTCATATATCAAAGGAAAAGCAAATTAAGTCATCAATAGTTAATAGGCTTCCATCTCAATTTACGCGCTGAATGTTCAAAGTCCAATTTTCTTTTCAGATGAGTTTTGGGTCCCAGACACGCTGCTGGGTAAAGCATGCAGTGTCTACATTTAGAAGCCAAGAAAGGCCAAATGAATAATCGCCTTTAGGGGTGACAGAAGAACACACGTCCTGAATGCACCCAAAACAAAGTTCATCGAGTCGTTAATACCTGTCGTTGGCGACCCGCGTAGCTGAAACTTGCGGCTTGCGCATCACGTCAAGTCGGGCGAAATTCTCACCAGACTTATGAAAGAAACTAGTATGAAAGTAACTCCGAAAAGTGAAGGCATTGTGATATTCTATATTTCGGTACAGGTTATACCATCTTCAGAAATATGCAGGTAGCAGTTGTTCAAGCGTATATATGTAGGATGAATAAAATATATACTCTTGAACAACTGCCACCTGTATATTCCTGACGATGGAATAACCTGTACGGAAACATGTAACGGAAATAGAATATCACAATGACTTCACTTTTCGTTATTTTCATACTAGTTTATATGAAATTAATCTGTGGGGCATCTAAATGAAAGAAAGATTGGTAACTTTGAGTCTATCAAACAATGGATTATCAATAAATAAACCATGTGGAATGTAGATCCCTCGAAATGATTATACTGTCATGTATTTCCTGGTTGTCGGGGTGGTGTTCGCAATGGAGACCCGATCATAACTGTCCAGTCTATTTTGCTCCTCTCCGCCACCCCACAAATCCATTCTATCCACGACCGAACATTAAAATTCGAGAAAATCGCATACATATAACATTTTATAGGTATCCAAGATGATCCTACAAATGATTTTCTGGCTTTTCGGATCTCACTCTAAAGTTGAGCGATAGGAAACATGTGTGAGATCCGACACTCAGTGGCAAACCGTCGTCCATAATAGACAGGTCCCAGCCAAGAACAAACTAACATTTTTTCCGGTCAAAGTTTTCTCAGTGGTTCCGTCATCCTTGTCTTATGCCCTTTCAATTTAGCTGAGGGGCCACCCTGGATTTGGCCTCAAATCCAATATGGCGGCCAAAATCCAAAATGGCCGCCAATACCCATAGAAGCTCACAATTTCCTGCTCGGAAATCAATTTTCTAACCACAAACTAGGTTTTTTTCTAGTCCTACGTAGGGTATGAATAATTAGTTAATTTTGGAATGATTTGTAATTGGTCTGAAAATTCAATATGGCCGCCAAAATCCAAAATGGCGGCCAATGTCCATTGAATCACACATTTTCCTGCCCTAATATGTAGAGATGGACCATCCTTGGTCCAAATGTGTCGTGTGGGGTGTCATCTGGTAGCTGAGTGAGTTGGATCCGACTGGACTAATGTATCGTCCGTTTTCATCATTTTGCGCATGCGCAATCTGGCCGTAGTATAGAAAGCAGGCATTTTGGGGACTCGTGGAGGTTTGTTGAGTGATTGAGGGGCCATCCCTGGTCAAATGAACCTTGTGGGGTATCAGTGTGAAGCTCTCGTGGGTCAGACTGGCTTGTTTTCATTGGAAGTCGCGCCAATCAGGTAGAAATGGACCGTCCCTGGTCCGAATGCGTCGTGTGAGGTTTCATCTTGTAGCAACACCCACCAACGACAAGCTCAATGCTTCAACGCCCAGGTGAATTAGCCCTGAAGCCCTACGCGCCTATATGTAGCTCTACGGGTGTAGTCTATGATAAGTACTATTCTGATTGGTTAATCCAAAAGTAGAGCAACAACAACAACAACATCAACGATTACAGGTCAATCCTTTTATTATCTCCTCCATCACAGCTGATCCACGCTAAGGGAACCACTGTGGGTGTGTTTACAATTCACTTATGCTATTGTCCGTGTATCCAGAAGTTCACTGTTCTGATCTCCGAATGATGAGGGACACGAGTTAATACCTATATGTACAGACACCACCACACACCGCACCGCACCCGCACCCTGGTGTACCCTATACCCTAATGGCTATAGGGTACAGGGTGCACCACAGGTACGCGCACATGCGTGCGATGACGTCACTTCCGAGCTCTGAGCTCCACAAGCTTTGAGCTCCAAGAGCTCCGATCCAAGAGCTCTGCCACATGGGAGCTACCACCACCACCGGGCGTTGACGGGCGTCAACGCCCGGTGGTGGTGGTGGTGGTAATAGTGGTGTGTGGTGGTGTCTGTACATATAGGGATTAACTCGTGCCCCTCATCATTCTGAGATCAGAACAATGAACTTCTGAATACACGGACAATTACAAACGTCTAGTCCGTCATTCATAATTCAGCCGTCGTCCATTAGAGAATATCCGCGTCCATAATCCAAAGACCTATTCCATATTTCATATAACAGTATTAGCACCAAATTCAAAAAGACAATCATAGTATACATAAACATAGGCTTGTTTCCTGCAAGAGAGAAGCGGTCAACAGTTTTCAATGATGCCGGCAAGACATCAAGATGTTCCAAAAATATCAAATCCGTATCGCTGATCAATATTCTTAATCCATAATATTCGTTGTAAAGTCGTCATCTAAAGAATGATGTATCTCAGTCACGCTTTGATTGTAACTGTTCATATGAGTACCATGAAAGGTCTTGAAGTACATGGGTTCATACGGCCCCTAGCCCCGGGTTAAGCGGAATTAGACACAAGTTACGAAACGTAGCGCCATAGATATTGCACGCTACGTTCGTATTTTGCTATCAGCATGCGATATGTATCGCCAAATTTGAGAAACTTGGAGTGGAGGCGCTTGGTGGAATAGCCCTGTTTTTGGTGGATCTAGCAAATGCTACTAAGCAAGATATGTATACGCCATATGCAGGTCCCACTGGAATATTACTGTCCAGAAAGGGATAGTTTACGATGTCGAAATTGTAATCATCTCTTTTGTCATAAAGTCGACGAGAGAGAATGCCCGCTTCATTTTTCCTTCAAATCCAGTGAAGGTGGATATATATCCTTCACTGCGTCATTTATATAGCGATTGTCCACAGCGAGAAGATCGTCTATATAGCGCTTGGCGAATGAGAAGGAACGGGCTTTGAATGGATCGGTTTTTGAAAGCGCCTGCATATAGTCATATTCATAAGAGAACAGATACAGGTCAGCCAACAGGGGTGCACAATTAGTACCCATTGGAATACCTATATGCTGCTGATATATTGTGTTGCCAAATTTCACATAGATATTTTTAATGAGAAATTCAAGCAACTCTATAAACAAAGAAACATCCCATGAATGATATCTCTTGTATGTAGTAGAGCTAAAGAATGCTTTATTGTTTCCGACATTAATATATCTACGATCAGTTTTCTTGAACACAGATACTATTAATGAACTTAGACGGTCGATAAGGTCCTGATGAGGACATAGCATAAGTGAATTGTAAACACACCCATAGCGGTTCCCTTGGCGTGGATGTGCTTTGATGGAGGGGATAATAAAAGGATTGACCTGTAATCTTTGATGTTGTTGTTGTTGCTCAACTTTTGGACTAACCAACCAGAATAGTATTTATCACGGACTACACCCGTAGAGATACGTATAGGCGCGCAGGGCTTCAGGGCTAATTCACCAGGTCGTTGAAGCATTGAGCTTGTCGTTGTTGGGTGTTGCTACAAGATGACACCTCACACGACGCATTCGGACCACGGATGGTCCATTTCTACCCTAAACGCCGATCTTCACACCCCAAAAATATCCACTTTGGCTACAACTCCTACCGAGGACGTCAGCAATGACGTCATAGATGACTCGCATATCCCTCAAGTCATGGTCCACACCATGAAAGCTTTGCTTTGACACCTCACACGACGCATTCGGACCAAGAATGGTCCCTCAATCGCTCAAACACATCCCCACGCACCTCCAGAATGACCACTTTACTTACTACACCACAACTGCGTATGTTCAGATTGGCGCGACTTTCAATAAAAAACATGCCAGTCTGACTCTACCCCACGAAAGCTTCGCTAGGACACCCCAACCGGGCCATTTGGACCAAACATGGTCCCTCTCTACCCCAAACACCTTACCTGAAACCCCCAAAATTCAAAAAATTTCGTCAAGAATGACGTCACAGATGACAGGGACACCCCTCAAGTCATGATCTACACCACGAAAGCTTCACTTTGACTCACTCACTCGCTCACCATCGTTGGTGCGTCCATGCGTTGACGGGAGTTGGGGGCGCCTCAAGGGTGTTGTGCACGCTTCACTCACTCACTCACTCACACACGCGCGCATACACTCACACTCACAGGTAACTCTATCAGGTAGCTGGATGGGAAAAAAGGCCGTCATCTACTCCAAACGCACTCTATTGCACCTCCGAAACTCCCGCTTTCGCTACTACTCGTGCTGATGACGTCACCGATGACGTCACAGATGACATGGAAAAACCTCAAGTCGTGGTCTACTCCCCGAGAGCTACAACATGACACCCCACGCGACACATTCGGACCAAGGATGGTCCATCTTTACCCCAAACACTCCCCCACGCACCTCCAAAATGGCCGCTTTCGCTACCACTCGTACTGATGAACTCACCGATGACGTCACAGATGACATGGATATCCCTGAAATCGGGGGTCTACACCCCGAGAGCTACAAGATGACACCCCACAGGACGCATTCGGACCAAGGATGGTCCATCTCCAATGTGTGATTCAATGCACATTGGCCGCCATCTTGGATTTTGGCGGCCATATTGAATTTTCAGACCAATTACAAATCATTCCAAAATTAACTAATTATTCATACCCTACGTAGGACTAGAAGAAAAACCTAGTTTGTGGTTAGAAAATTGATTTTCCAGCAGGAAATTGTGAGCTTCTATGGGTATTGGCGTCCATTTTAGATTTTGGCCGCCATATTGGATTTGAGGCCAAATCCAGGGTGGCCCCTCAGTTAAATTGAAAGGGCATAAGACAAGGATGACGGAACCACTGAGAAAATTTTGACCGGAAAAAATGTTAGCTTTTTCTTGGCTGGGACCTGTCTATAAAGAATTTCCGTATCTATAATCAAATGACTTTTTCCTAAGACAATAAAACGACAACCAACTCCAAGTCGGCATGGGATGAAGATACATATGAACATCAGTTAATTTCTTTGAAAAGGGGACATCTTCATCTCGATTTTCTCACGAATGATTCATGATGAATCGTTCTTTTAATCGATGAAACAGAAAGGAAGTGGTAGCCGGAGGAAGATCTAATCAGAAATTAGGTTTCCGAACGTGGTGCTCAAATGAATGGGTATGATGAAAGCGTAGCTGAAACAAGTTATATATCTTTATGTAACGACGTTAAAATTCATGTGGATAAAATAATACTTGTTATCAATGATGGTTTGATGATATGAACATCATGATGGACGGGTACTATCTAGATTCGTTGTTGTTGGAAAAATTGAAGAAAACGGTTTGAGTTTTTGAGCTGCGACGTTTTCCATTGCTAATATACAACAACCCATTGAATGTAGAATCCAATAACGTGATATAACTATGTTTTGATGTTATTATTCATAATGATGAACAAGGTGATGTCTCCACAGAGGTCACTGACTTCTCACAACAATGCCGATCAGCTTATTACTTACCCCGAAGGAGAAGAAAATAAATCAGTAGTTAATACGATCTGTCTCCATCTACGCACTAAATGTCTCTAAGAAGTTTGTCTAGTTAGCCGAATTAGAACTCAGACAGTCTGCTGGCTAAAAGGCTATAGGGTTCATGTTACGTTCAAACGCAGAAGAAAAGCCTTGTTATCCGCTACAATGACGAAAGAAGAACGGTAAGGAAAACAAAACCTGTGTACCGAATCAACCCCAAACTAAGTATCTTCGGGTGAGTAAAGGAAAGCGGTGATGTTTCAAATACTATGTAATTTGTTTTCCTTTTTTTTCGTTTAACGGCGTGTCACCCACTTGTAGTTTGCATACGGTGTCGAAGCGAGAGAAGATGTTTAACCCCATACAACGTCGTGAGTGGATAGCAATAGACAATACGAAAGGGAATTTGGATATTATTTTTATTTCATACGCATTTGGAATTGATGTTGAATGTCATACGAAATAGGTCTTACGATTAGTGAGGCGAAAATTCGTTTATGGTCGACGGCTGAATATTGAATTCAGATCAGATCTATTTGGTGAGAGAGTGAGAGAGTGAATATGATTTAACGTCGCTTGAGATCGATGAAACAGTCACTAATTCGTCTCCGGTCGGCGTTTTAATAATGAGAGGTGTATGTTTCATTGATCCTGTTCTTACAGGTGTTTTAACTGCATAATAACAGACATTTAAATAGTTACATTTTGTGTTCTTGCAATGTGCCTACCAAAAAAAGAAAACACGTCAGCGAAAACGTCAACCAAAGCATAACTGAAACATAACAAGAAACTGCGTCTCATACAGCATCAACCCACAGCAAAATTACAGCGACTCCTTAGAGCTAATTAAGCTACCGAACATCAAAATGACATCACCGTAACTCCAACATCACAGCTACTCCTCAAACTTAATCACACTATACAACATCGCAAAAACATAAAAGAAACTTCCCAGCGATTCTTCAGAAATGACTAAGGAACACGCCCACCACGTGACACTCCGGTGTGCAAGGAGAGGATGTCTCAGGAAACAATGTCTCTTTTCATGTTTCTCTTTACTTAGGCTGCAAATCAGGAAAATACCCCTAGCTAGGTTATTAGTTTGGAGCCAGACAGTTTTCCTACCGGACATTCATTATGTTAGACAGGACATAAAACCATGAGTAAACTATGCCCCTGCCACATAACTACGTATACTGGGGCCGATTTCATGAAACCTCACTTGAGGCAATTTTCGCACTTGAAAGTTCAAGTTCACTTGAAAACCTCCCTTGACTTGAGTTTTTGCTTTTCATGAAAGTTCACTTGAACCCGAAATCGCACTTGAGTTCAAGTGTGGTCGGGCCTCCCTTGAAAACCGCACTTGAAATAAAACGTACAGTGAAATGACCAATACGAAGGGAGATGATGTCGAAAAATAAGTTTTTTTCATTAGCCCATGCATCATTATGCACGCACGGGCATTGTTCTTCATCTCATAGATCCAAAAATGCTACAGACATATTTATTTGACACTAAAATTCTACCGATCGGCTTCTACGCATAAAGTATTTTGAGTACACACTTGAATCTGCGGGGGTACTATTTATTACCAAACCGCGCAAAAAAAGAGTTCCAAAAAGGTCACTTCAAACATCACTTGACCAAGTGCGGCCAAAAATGTTTGGTGAAACACAACTTGAGATTTTTTTTAAGTGCACTTAGTCAAGTGCGAAAATCGCCCTTGGAAAACTCAAGTCAAGTGACGTTTCATGAAATCGACCCCTGGGCGTAAAGAACTGGAGGTAAGGTAAGCCCAAAGTAAGTATGAATCAGACGACTATCATAATATGCGCATTCTTTGTGCAACGGACCCATGGAGACTAGATTGCATCGTTACTCGGTGCTATGGTACCGCTCCATGGTAACACTCCACATGGTCACATGATGATGTCGCCAACGGGTTTTGGAACAGAATGCACATGGTCAAGGGGAAATTGTTACGTTTGGATGAAGTTCGAACTAAGAGGGTCACTCATTCTGTGAAAGGGCGTAAAAGGTGAAGCATTGTATTAAACCCCGGAGAGGATGACTTTGAAAGCCTTCAGAACAGTGTCTTTAAGTTTCGATAAGACAACTTGATTAGACACCTTTGAAACCTTACCCTTTCAAAGCCGCCTAAAATATGACCCAGTTACTCTCGTCAACTCTCAAAAGTTCATCTTATAAAACAGTATAGGCTTATACACGAATTTAAGGGTAATTCTTTGTCCCCATGGACCGTCTAATTTCTTTCCTTTGGTTTACTCAGTTCATGGCTACGGGTATCCGTAGACGATTCCAGAAAACACTTCTTCTTTCATGTTCTATCAATGGCAACCCTTGACATTTCCTATCGGTATGAGTTTGAGTGAAAAATGGGTATTACGATCGAGCGATGATATAGTGTGTTACTTGACATTCACTTTAATTTAATAAGTCACCTGAGGGTTTTCTATACATTGTTTGCTCTTAGCATCCCTTCACTCTTTTCCTAGCAATAATTTCCTGGCGACTTCAAAAGAAACTAAATTATAAAAGTAATTGGATATAAATATTACTATCTAAATGGCATTAGTATCTATATTGAACGGAAACGTTGGTTAGATAGTAATTTTCTGAAGAATTGTGCGAAAGAATTTCGATCAAAATTATAGTAAATTCGTGGACATTTTGGAACCACTGTCCTCATGGAATGACATCCAAAATATACACCCTATTTTCTTTCTCTTAAAAAAATTATTCCTTAATACAATCTTGAAGCCTACTAGGTGTCATAATGTAATAGAGGATGAGAATCGTAGTGGATTGTTATCATCATACCCAATGACAGAGAAAATGAGACGATTTCGGACTTTGAACTTCATTTCCTCGATTGTACAGTACAATCACATGAATGACATGAGATACACAAACAATTGATGCCTTGTATACCAAAAACTACCATAGAAATGTAACCGACATCATTGAAAACTGTTGACCGCTTCTCTCTGTAAGAAACCATCTTATATTTCTATTATGTTTATTTCATACACATTTGGATTTGGTGCTAACAAAATGGGTTTTCGATTATTGACGCGGTAACGGTTTTACTATTTTAAAAATATAGTAAGAGACTGGATAAGAAGCCATGAGACTATTATGATTATGATAATTTGCCATCCGTCACAGAAACAGGACGCCCGAATTAATTAGTGTGCGCACATTATCTGTATTCTAATTGTGCCTACATGCGAACGAGTGAGTGAGTATGATTTAACGTCGTTTTCAACACTATTTCAGTCATTTCACGACGTTTGGTTCCTATTCCTTTTCACACCCGGAAACAACAAGTGTGGGGTCTTATTTCTCATAGCGGTTGATATAATAACTAATATCTGAAGGATCGAGAGCAAAAACTTTTCTCCGTACGTCCTAGTCGATTAACTTAAGACTGGCCTATCTTGTCTCTAGTGCGCACCCCATCGACCGTATACCCCTGCTTGCGCATACGCATATGGACGTCAAAATCACACAAAGGCAGCGTTTCACAGAACCCCACATTAGATGCAGTATGGTCCACATATACCACCTAACACCCCAATGTCACAACCCAACCTCACTTACGCACTCATTCCACCTCCACTACGTTTATTTCTACAACTGATGACATCGCAGTCACATGACCTGTCTTCATCTGGATATACAGAGCTATGATACGTCTCGCTTGACTCATCTTGGTTTGCTTTCATGCCTGATATACACCAATCTCCATGTCCCACCCCCATGTTTACATCCAAGATCACACAACGTAAACCCCACACTTACGCCACGTCGTTTTGCACTTACAATCTTTCGGTACAAATTTATGCGCCCAAACCATTTCGGCATGCGATTTTTTCAACTACTGATAACGTCCTAGATGTGTCACCATTACGTGATTCCCTCTCTGGATACACTCCAAGTTGTCAAAAGCACCCTATCCAAGGGTCAGAGGTCAACCCACCACATCTTTGCCCCATATTTTAACTCTTCCAATTCACTCCTCGCGTCGGTCACGGCACAGGTTCCTTATGGCACAGGGAATCGACGGGTCAATATAGAGGCGATCTGTGTGGATGTTGAAAGCTGTGTACGGAAACAAGATCAGATATTGATATTCCTGTAAGACATATTAATAAACATTGCACTGAAACTCAATCTATTCAACACATAATCAAACAGAAGCGATATCTTTCCAGATTGTAACAGATGAATTTGTAGGTTTCCTTTTTCTCATATACCTTAAAAATATATATATTTGAGATCAAAAATTTTAACATTTTTGGGAACGTCGTTTTTACATTTGTCGTAAATTGTTTTCATATTTGTCGTAAATTTCCTCATTTGTGACAAAAAAAATAACATTTTTCATGCTTTCATATTTAGAGTAATTTTCACGTTTAACGCTTCTACAGAGCTGTTGTCGGTTGACGAAAATAACGGATTCAACATTCAGTAACCATTCGTCGTTCATGAACAATGTATGGGTTCATGATCGATATATCTTATCAGCATGACCATATTAGTACCAAACAGACACGAAATAAACATATAAATAAGCAAACTAGGGTCTTACAGAAAAACAATTTTCATTGATGCCGTGGAAAACCTGATGTCCCTATGGGCAAATCCGTGGCATTGATATCCAGCCAAATGAATTTTTAAGTCGATTTGCAGATTATAATGTTTCTCATTGACCCTTCCATGTGCCTATTCATATCAACGCCATGAAGCTATTGCATTGTGCATACGGCTCCTAACCTTGGGCTCTGCTTAACGATTACCCATACTTCCAACCTATCCGCCTTTCGCTTCCACAGTCCTACATACGAAAGCCAAAAACTCAGACCTATTCTTATATTACAGAATTGTGTACTTAGGATGTATCATTTCAACTGTAGTTATATTCATATGTGTATGCAGATAGGTGTAAGTGACCAGATACCAGAATGACGACTGACACAATGCATCTGTTTTGCTACTACATTGGCAGTGCTTTCTCTGGTATCCTAAGGGAGATGTTATTTTAAGTTATCTTATTATGTGCTATGCAAGCTCTTACTTGGAATTTCGCAGATTTGTTGTATTATTAAAATATCAATATATGTTTCGAATGGATCACTGGTCACACAAATTAAAGTTTTCAGCAATGAGGTAGGATTCAGCAATGAGGTAGGATTCAGCTACATATAGGTTAATCCTCGCATCTTGCGAATACATGTATATCTGGTAATATTGGGATGACTCTGTCGAAAATTTGTATGTGTTAAACCTCATTTTCAATTTCAGCCTTCCACTATACGTTAATAATATACATCCATTTCTTCAGATTCTCTCCAGGGATATATCGTTGAACAAATACCTGCTTAGAATAAAGAATCAACTACGTACCGGAATTATATGACATGTGTCTCATCGACAAGACAGTCAAAATCTATTGTCCATACAATAATGAAAGGTGTATATATTTGATCCATCTTATTTTTGCAAGTGTTTTCCACCTCACAATAACGGACATTTTTGAAGCTATCGATATGTCGCCAACGGATTTTGCAAAAGAAATTAAAAACACGCTGATAACAAATTGTTACATTTGGATGAATCTGGGACCGAACGGGCCACTCCTTCTGCGAGTGTAAAAACTGAAGCAGAGTTTTAACCCCGGGAAATGAAATTCGGAACCATTGGTCACATATTTAGAATAGTGTTCGCGAGTTCTGATGAGACACCTTTGAAACACTACCCGTTCAAAGCAGCCTGAAATATGATCCATTTACTGACATCAACTCGCAAAAGTTCATCTAATGAAATCTGGAGGCTCATCTCTGTCTAGACGCTAATTCCCCTGTTCCGTCCAATATTCATGCTTTGTTTGGCTCAATTCATGCCCACGAATATCCGTAACAAGATTCCAGAAAACACTTTTTTTTTTTATCATCCTCGAGACTCAAATGTCCTACCAATAGCAACCCTTGACATTTCCTTTCGATATGAGTTCGAGTGGAGAGTCGGTATTACAATCGAGCGAGGACATAATGTGTCACTTGACATTTACTTTAATATAAAAAGCCACCTGGAGTTTTCCAAAACATTGTTTGCTTCTAGCATCCCTTTATTTTTCTAAGATATAATTTACTAGCGACTAAATTATGAGAAAAAATATGACTCTCGAAATGGTTTTACTATATAAATTATAAAGAGAGGTTGGTTAGCTCGAGTTTTTCTCTAGAATTGTATTGACAAGCAGCCAGAGGATGCTAGGTCCCCCGCCGAAATGGCAGCAATAGTTTTTAACATTGTTGGTCTCAGGGGATATACATGAGGGAGGCAACTGCTTCTTCATATGCGTTGGATACGGAATGGTCTTTCTCAAGGCATATTATCTGCAAACCAAATTTGACGAGAATCTGAAGGCGTCCTCAATCTATTGCCCGGAAACCAAATTTTACATTTGCCACCTGTAGGTGCAAGTGGGTGAAACGCAATCCCAAGCACCATCTCATGGCATGGTATCAGCATATACGAACTTCGGGAAGAATCTTAAGAGGTGTCTTCAAGTTATTGCTCGGAAACCAAATTTAGATTTCGCCACCAGGTGTCGCCATCAATCCCAAGCGACATCTTATGGCATATGAATACCAAATTTGAGAAGAATCCGATGAGCAGTTATTGCCCGGAAACAAATTTCGGATTTTTCCACCAGGTGTCGCCACTTGTAGGCAGAAGCAGGCGAAATACAATCCCAAGGGACATTTCATGGCATGGTATCTGCATACTAAATTGGAGAAGAATCCGATGAGCGAAATCAAATTTAGATTTTGACACGAGGTGGTGCCACCTGTAAGCGCAAGTGGGCAGAACGCAATCCCAAGCGACACCTTATGCCATGGTATAATGGCGCCACCTGTAAGTACAAGTGAGCGGAAGGCAATCAAACGCAACATCTCCTGGCATGGTACATGCATGCTAAATTTGAGGAGATTTTGATGAGCAGTTCTCAAGTTAATTGCCGAAAACAAATTTTGATTTTAACACCAGGTGGCGCCACATGTAGGCGCAAGTGGGCGAAACGCAATCTCAAGCGACATCTTATGTCCTGTTATTACCCGGAAACAAATTTGGTATTTTGCCAGGTGGCACCGCCTGTAAGTGCTAGTGAGTGAAAGGCAATCCCATGCAACATCTCCTGGCATGGTACATGAATGCTAAATTTGAGAAGAATCCGATGAGCATGCAGTTCTCAAGTTATTGGCCGAAAACAATTCTCAGCTTTTATCACCAGGTGGCGTCACCTGTAAGCAGAAGTGGATGAAACGCAATCCCAAGCAACATATCATGGAAAGGTACCATGTATGCATGCCTAATTTGGGAAGAATTCGATGAGCAGTTCTCAAGTTATTGCCCGGAAACCAAATTTAGATGTTGCCACCAGGTGGCGCCACATGTATGCAACTCGGCGAAACTCAATTCCAAGCGACATTTCAAAGCGTTTCAAAGTTATCGCTTGCAGCACAAAAGAGCGGAAAGAACACTAGTGGTTCTACCTACAGGCAGATCTTTCTGAAACGCAATACCAATCAACATCTTGTGAAAAGGAATGTATATGCCAATTATCGAAGAATTCGACAAATCATTTGGTAGTTAAAGCTTGTGAAGAATTTGAATGGACAACCACGAACATCCACGGGCATGCACAGAAGATTGGAACAAGACCCAGTGGTGCCACCTTTAGGTGGATCTTGCTGAAACGCAATACCAACCCACGTCTGGTCACAAGGAATGTATATGCCAAATTTCAGAGGAATCCGACAAAGCATTTGGAAGTTATCCTGACATCCATGAACTGGAACGGACACGAAGGAGCGAACCTCAGTGGCTCCACCTTCAGGCAGATGTTGTTGAAAGGCAGTGGCCACCGGCGTCTTTTCGCAAGGAATGCGTATGCCGAATTTCGGGAGAATCCAAAAAAAGCGTTTGGAAGTTATCGCTTGCAAAGAATTTGAGCCGACATCCTCAGACAGGAACGTATATGAAGTAGCGAAACCCAGTGGCGACACCTTCAGGCAGATATTGCTGAGATACAATAGCAGCCGGTGTCTTGTCGCAAGGAATGCGTATGCCGAATTTCGGGAGAATCCGACAAAGCGTTAGGACGTTATCGCTTGCGGAAAACTTTAAACGGACGTCCACGGACACAAAGAAGCAAGACCCATTTTGACCCAGTGGCGCCACCTTCAGGCAGATGTTGCTGAAATGCAATACCAACTGGCGTCTTGTCCCTTTGAAAGCGTATGCCGAATTTCGGAAGAATCCAACAAAGAGTTTGGAAGTTATCGCTTGCGGAAAATTCAAACAGACATCCACGGACATACACGGACACAAAGAAGCAAGAACCAATTTAAAGTCCCCAATCACTTTGCGTTGGGGGACAGAAAGATTTTTTATCACCTTTACAGCAAATTCGTAGGCATTTTGAAACCACTCTTCCACTGTGAGCCTCATGGGATGATATCCAAAATGTACAACCTTCTTTCTTTCTCACAAACAAACTATTCTCTGCTTCAGTCTTGAAGTGTAGTAGGTGTCACACAGTAATAAAGGGGTGAATCGTAGTTGACTGCGATTGTCATAGCGAATGACAGAGTAAATGAGACGACTCAGAAACCATGGGCAACTTTCGAAATTTGAACTCTATTCCGTAGTTGTATTAAACAAATTGTCACACAAATGTAAATTTCTAAAGATACGATTGAGAACATATAATGACTTCACAAATTGGAAATACATCTGGATAAGGAATAATAATCCGTATCTAGGACTTTATATGAAGAACATCTTCAGGTGATTCTGACATCATCGGACACTGTTGACTGCTTCTCTCTTGTACAAAACCATCTTGTGGTTTTAGTATTTTTTTTGCGTACACATTTGGGATTGGTGCTGTCATACGAATTACGTCTTTAGGTCACACGAATTAGTTGCTCTGACGACGACACAGCTCACCAATCCCCAGTGTACGAGTTGTCACAGCGAAACAGCTCATCAATGACCAATATACGAGTTGTCAGAACATTTCCATCATAGCTCTCTAGATTTGTATCTAATACCGCGTATGCCGGTGCTAGGGGCCGTGTGGTCATATCATCCAAGTTGCCACATGAACAGGTACAATAAGAGTGTACCTGAGATACAATACATATCACGAATCGTTAGATTCTTTGTATGTGCTTTAGAATAGGTTAATCGTAAGACTATACTGTGAAGTGGCTCTGTCAGTATGTCGGCACGTCTTCCCACTTCCCTTATATGTGTTGTAATTTGGATTACTGACGTAGAAATGTGTTTATGGAGGACGGAATAGTGAATGTCAGATCTGACGCTTGCTATTTTGAAATATAGTATGAGACAGGATACGAAACTACAGGGTTTTAAGCGACAATATTATGGCTAGAATAATTTGCTGTACAATGTTAAACAAAAGTGACCTAATTTTATAACTGGTCATGGTATTAACTAGCTATCGATTTAAAACATTTTTTTCAGAATTAAGTTGAGAGGGCGAATACATGTATTGGATGGAGGTGCAATCAATATATCCGGAATGAACACACACACAAGCACCAACAAAAATTCTGGGAACATAACCGTTAATATAAATCTTTACAAACTGACAAAATGAACAAAATGTTACCTTAATAGATAAATTGGTCTTCACCGTTCAAACATGTCATGACGCAAACCCTCACCGTTGTTGACGGTCTTTCACGGCACGAAAAGTGGCATGATACATGAAGGTCGATTTTGCTATTCCTTAAAGATGAAGGATTTGTTTCTCTTTGGGTCGATGGTGGGATGAGTTTTACGGGTAATATTTCCAGCTAAGATTGTTTGGCACAATCTCTTTATCTGGCTGATGTAGCTTTTCTTCTCATAAAAGTGATCCTGGCTCATTTGGGTTACCTTTTTGACTAATATATAAATCGCTAAGTTTGTGTTCACATTATCGCAAGTCAATCCAATTTTTCCGTAGGCTACGTCATAGTCGATTAACGCCAGACTGGCCCACCCCTTTGCTTATCCTGACATGACAGAAACAACTATTAAACCTACCAGGTATGAGGGATCGGACCACCAAACTTCTCCGGAACGACAAAAAGTGAGAACTAACGCTCCGTGTATCTGCGTTCAAAAAAACTGATAGCCGATATATTAATGTCAGAAGCTACAAAGCATTCTTTAGCTCTACTACATGCAAGGGATATCATTCACGGGATGTTTCCTTGTTTATACTGTTGCTTGAATTTCTCATTTAAAAATATATGTTAATTTTGGCAACAAAATATATCAACAGTATAGAGGTATTCCAATGGGTACTAATTGTTTGTGCACACCTGTTGACTAACCTATATCTTTTCTCTTATGAATATGACTGTACGCTTCAATTCAAAGCTGTTCCTCCTCATTCACCAAACGCTACATAGACGATCTTCCCGCTGTGGAAAATCGCTATATAAATGACACAGTGAAGGATATGTATCCACGTTCACTGGATTTAAAGAAAACTACAGACAGCCCTTACGGCACATAATATTTAGACCTATATGTCTATAAAAAATGAAGCGGCCCTTCTCTGTCGTCGACTTTATGACAAGAGAGATGATTACAATTTTGACATCGTAAACTATCTCTTTCCGGATAGCAATATTCCAGTGGGACCTCCATGTGGCGTATATATATATCTTGCTTAGTAACATGTACTTCAAGATCATTATGGTGTTCATATGAACAGTGACAATCAAAGCGTGACTGAGATCATTCTCTAGCTGACGCCTTCACAACGAATATCATATAGATTACTAATACTGATCCGCGATACGGATTTGATATTAATGAAACATCTGCATGTCTTGCCCGCATCATTGAAAACTGTTGACCGCTTCTCTCTTGCAGGAAACTAGCCTATGTTTATGTATAGTACACGTATGACTGTCTTTTTGAATTTGGTGCTATCTTGTCATATGAAGTGAATGAATGTCGTTTCGTTCCTATTCCTTTTCACATCCGGAAACCACACGGGCAGGGTCCTATTCCTTTTAACACCCGGGATCCCACGGATGGACTGTTACATGGAATATGGAATAGTTCTTTGGAGTATATACGCAGATATTCTTTTAGACGACGGCTGAATAATGAAGTACGGATCAGATGCTTGTAATTAGCACCAATTCAATAATAATCATAGTAACATACACATGGGCTAGTTTCATGCGAGAGAAAATCATTCAGGATGTTCCAAATATGAAATCTATATCGCTGATCAATATTCTTACATCCATATGATTGTCGTTAAAAAATCGTTATTTAGAGTATGATGTATCTCAGTCACGTTTCGATTGTGGCTGTTCATTTGAACACCCTGAAGATATCACATGGGATTCATACGGCGTAAGTTAAGAAATGTAACGCCTATTTATTTTTAGCGTGCAATATGTATCACCTAATTTGAGAAACTTTGAGTGGAGGGGCTTAGTGGTATAGCGCAGTCTTACAAATTTCTCAACTAATGTCTTGTATCGTTGATTAAACACTCACAGGAATTAGAAAATGCTACTAGACGAGATATATATACGCCATGTGTAGGTACCTCTATAATATTATTGTCCAGAAAGTGGTAGTTTACAATGTCAAAATTGTTATCAATGACAAAGTCGACCAGAGAGAAGGTCCGCTTCATCTTTATAGAGATATAGGTGCTAAACATGATTTGATGTATCGCTTGATAACCCAGAAGAAACGGAATTTCAAATAAGTTAGTTTTTGACAGCTTCTGCAGGTCAGTCAATATGGATGCACATTAAGTTCCCGTAGGAATACATATATGCTGTTGATATATTTTGGTGCCAAATGTCGCATATATATTAATAATGAGGAATTCAAGCGAATCTATGAACAAAGAAACGTCCCACGAATGATATCCCGTGTTTGTAGCACAGCTGAAGAATGCTTTTGGGGTTCTGGTATTAATATCTTGGTCATCAGTTTTCCGACCAGTTGGACTAACATGGCCAATTAGTTCCTGATGAGGGATTGTGGTATGGAGGGTCTAGAAGTCCCAGGTGGATATATGTGTGTACTGTATGTGTTTATTCGAATCAAGTTCTTCTGTAAGACATTTCCAGTGTTTCCATATCAACATACATTCAAACGTTCAGATTTTTTAAATTAGTGGCGCAATATCTTTCCCGAAATGTTGTAGCAACCGAACGACCCTCGTAAATAGTGTTATGGAAGTAAGGCAGTCGGACAATAAAATAGACAAAGCACCACGTGTAAACACTTGGAGCCAGGTTATATTGTCGCAGATGAAATTGGTTGGCAAGCAAGAAATCTCTTTTTGAAACAAGTAATGTTTAAGGGTTTCATTTTTGTTTTCAAAATTGCTTATGATAGTGATAAGAAACGAACTGTTCCGTGTGTTCTGGCACTATTCATTGCTAGTTTTTAGGGATATTTATATTAGACATTATCTCAGTGACGCTTTGATTGTGACACCATGAAGATCTCACATGAAGACATTAAGTACCAGCCGTCGTGCTTGAAGAATTTACGAGTTCATGATCAAATCAAATAAGAATATAAATAAACAAACCAGACTCTTGCAAGAAACTTTTCCGTGATGTCGTGAAAAAATCATGATGTTCTCATCGTTGAATTCATAGCATTGACATTCATTCAAATGAATTTTCAAGTCCATTTATCTAAATAATGTTTCTTATAGACGCTTCCATTGAGACTGTTCATATCGACTCCATGGAGATATTGCATTGCATGGTGTGCATACGGGTTCTAACCTAGAGTTATGCTTAAGCATTAACCATACTTCCCCGCCTATCCACCCTTTTGTTTTCATATTCCTAAATAAGAAACTTCACAAATCTGATCTAGCCTACATATTACAGAATTATGTAGAAAATATCAATATATGTTTCGAGTGGATGGCTAGCCATGCAGAGTAACGTTTGCGCCATTGCGATAGAGTTAAACTAGCTAAAGCTTCACGTCTTGAGAATATCTCTGGTACATTGCGCGGACTCTGTCTAAAATAATTGTATGTGTTAAGCCTCATTTGATCAATAAATTGCAGGGTTTACGTGATATGTTAGCGATTTCATTTTGACGCTGAACCTGTAATAATATTCACCTGTCTAGATGAAGGGTTGATGTCACCGTATTCAAATTTCTCTCTGGGGGATATATCGTTGAATAAATACTTGCTTAGAATAAACAATGAACTACATGTAATAGGATTATGTGAGATGTGTCTGGTGGATGAGACAGTTAGTCACTATTTCCTGTCCGGTCAGCGTTTTAATGATGAAATGCGAATATTTTAATTCTCGCATTCTTGCAGGTGTTTCTACGTAGCCTCTCAATAACGGACATTTTCGACAATAGGTTTTTCGTTCTTGCAATCTGCGATCCTGACGTCCATCAAAAGGTGAAATGCGTGATGTGCGTTTACCCATATATAAACAGTTTGATGGAGCTACCTTGTGCATTACGTAGTGTGTGATTTTCTGTTTATGACTCGCTGTTATTCAAAATCGCTTACTTATTATTGGCCTCTGTGGTCCTTAAGGGTGAGGGGGAATGGTTTTCACAACCAATATATGGGCCTAATCCCAATCGGCGGGGTTTTTCTGGACACGCTCTCTGTAAAAAAAATGTGGCCACATTTCCCTATAGAGAATGTGGCCACATTTCAGTAGAACCATTTTCCATGATAAATAATATAACACTATCGTGTAAAACTTAACAGAAAGAGGCCACAAATGTGACCACATTTTACGATGTCTTTCAAAATGAGAAAAAAATGCATGCATTGAAGATTTCCAGTTCACGTCTCGAAACTACGTGAATGAAATCATCAATGGTCCATGCATGATTTCTACACGTCGCTTGATATAATCTACGGCATCTGATGGATGGAAACGATTCACGAATAAGCAAAAAAAACTTTATTTTACAAAGAAAAATGCATTTACCGTTCTGTTTTCTCCGTGCGTTGTTGTTGACCAAGACATAAAAAATGCCCGGATATAAACCTCTTGTCTATCAAAATGTAACAAGCGCTTTGATTGGGTGAAATGATGAAAATATAGGCGTGGTTTCTAGCTTCTAGTCAATCGCAGCACAGTTGATCTCTGCTGGAACTTGCATGCCTGCTACGAAATGCTCGTCGTTACCGTTGCATTTTCACAACTTTTCCCCGACTTTTCATTTATTTATGATACTGTTTAATAGTAAATAGTTCCCATCCACGATTGTCAATATACCCGTTGGACGAGAATGCGTCACTACCAAATAAGTGTAAAAACATCGCGAAACGGTTTTTGTCGGTATAGACCGCTTGTGGACCGGTAAGAAAATTATCACATTTCTTATTTTCAAATGACATGTGTTTGGAGTTCGTTTTGACACAATTGTATATCACTGGATCTACTATTCTCAGTTCTTTATAATTGAAAATTGATTCTTCAGAAATGTGGCCACATTCTCTATAGAAAAATGTGGCCACATTTGTCAAATTTGTACATTTCTCCGTGTGTGCACAAACCCCCGCCGATTGGGATCACCCGATGATATGTAGACTGGTGCCAACCGACGTGTTAAGTTGATTATCCGATACTCTAAGGCAGATCAGCATGGGAAATCAACATTTTTGAACATTGAAAGTCTGTCTAATTCCCCTTTATTCCCAGTTCTGGCGGTTGAGGCATATATTAGTCTACGTCCAGACGGGCAGATTTCTTTCATTTAAAATCCAATCCACTAACAGCGCAGCATATTTAGAAGTATTGAAGAAAGCCGTATTTTTCCGAAATCTCCCAGCTGCTAGGTTTAAGTCTCATTCGTTTAGAATAGTATCAATTTCAAGAGCGCTAATGCACATGATGTGATTCAGTCATAGGGAATATTGACCTGTAAGGCAAATAAAATGACAAGCATCAGATCCGACATTCAATATTCAGCTGCCATCCTTAAAAGAAATTCCGCGTCAATAATTGAAAGACCTATTTCGTATGATAGATACCAATAATTCCAAAAATAATAAAGGCACAAAATGGCTTTCTATAAGAGAGAAGCGGTCAACAGTTTTCAAAGATGACGTCAGCAAGGCAATGACCATTATTGTTTATCCAAATGATTTCCAGTTCGTTTTCAGAGTATGTGTCTCAGTCCGGCTTTGATTGTGGTTGTTTATTTGAACACCATGGAGGAGCAGCAGATATTCAAACGGTCCCTAGCCCCTAGATAGCAGCTATATTTCAGACTGGATCCGTCTCCATATACAAACTTAACCTGGATAAAGTCAGGACTGACTGCTAATTATCTTACATTTAATTCAGAAATCTTCATTTATGATGATTCCATGGTGACAACCAGGAAGTCAGAAACCACTGTAGCCATTTGGTCCTTAAGTAGCATAGTTTCCATTTAACCTGGTATGATGTGCTTGGCCTAAGGTGAGGCGACTTGAGGTTGAAATACAGTAGATGACGTCACCTCATCCAAGGAACCATGTTCGTGGTCAGAATATCCAGCGTTAAATGCTCAGTTTCATTATCGGATAATAGCATGGCTAACTTTTGTTGTGTTCCGCTTACTTAAGATGTTTCCATTAATTCATGAAAAAGTTGCGATATTGGTGACTGTGTTCTGTGTAGGACACAATCAAACGCCGGTAGCCACGTGAACAGTTTGGACAACTGAAAAGTGCTCTTCCCAGACCACAGTTTCTTTCTGAAAAAAATTTGAATTTACAACTGTATGGAAACCAGTGTGGTTTGGTACATTTCACGAGAAGAGCGACAAGAGGTAATGAACAACATGAGTACATTCAGACTAAGATACAGGAGGGATAAATCAATGGGGTATTCTAACCTTGATGCGTTCAATGGAACAGAACCTCCAGTCTAAGCAGAAACCGGATGTCATCCTTGTGGTTTCAGGGTCTAATGATTAATATCAATCCCGTGTGCTGATCTGAACCACGATATTGTCGTGACTCTAACATATATCAAGTTGCTGTTACCATTTTGTGCACTCATTTGGTTGAATATTTTACCACAGCTTTATTGGCACGGTGTCCGTGATTTGTTATCTATCGACGGGGCTAGGAAACGAGTGAATAAACAGACGGCAGCTTGCATGAGGCAAATATTGGGCCGGGTAATTAAGCAGACGGTAACAACCCACCTGAAACCACTTTTTTCTGTTTGGATGGAACGCAACCCATCTGGTAATTCCGCTTATACCAATATCTTAAGTGCGACTCTCGATACATTCATCAGGACAGCTAGATTAATTCTTCCGTACCTGTTGCCCATCGTCTCTTCAATGGAAGTATTTAACAAGAAAATTCATACAACATCTAAAGAACGATTTGTCCTCAAAGGACGCAGCGGCCTGAACTTCGTCATATCGACAGAAAAAGAACATATATAGCGAGTCCATTTTACCGGACACCAATGGAATGTCTTGTCATCGAATGAGTGAAGCTCGACTTTGGTGAATTAAGAAATGGGAAGCCTAATTCATGACTATGAAAGATATTGTTTAAATGATAGCCACAGTTCTGTTGACTTTCATAATATCTGGAAAGTCAACTATCTGTCTAAAATGAATGATCTGAAAAAAGAGCTGTCGAGGTGGAAACTTCGTAAACTTACGCTACTGGGAAAGATAACGGTCATCAAATCTAAAGCACTGTCAAAGCTTGTGCATCTCTTCCTTGCCTTGCCAAACCCACCAGAAAACACTATGAAAGAACTGAATACTAACCTGTTTAAATTTATTTGGAATGAAGGTAGCGACCGAATAAAAAGAGACGTAATAACACAAGACTATAAATATGGAGGACTGAGAATGGTTAACTTGAAAAATTTTGCACAGGCATTAAAAACCTCATGGATAAAAAAATTAATACTACAGAAAGGAAAGTGGCAAAGTCTTCTCGGCGGAAAGTATTATGAAAACATATGTAACCTTGGCAGGGTAGTCACGCGTGATATACAAAACCCTTTTTGGAAAGACACCCTCCAAGCCTGGCATCACGTCCAAAAGGCAATGAAAAATAAAACTCTCGACAATATATACAACGAACCGCTTTGGTACAATCACCATTTCCGGACACCCAATCTTTTTATAGAAAACTGGTATAACCATGGTATCAAAAATCTAAGGGACATAATCAATATAGAAGGTAAAATAATGAGTTTAGTCGAGCTAAAATCATGGTATGGCATAAAGGGGACCTTTTTGGACTATAACCAATTAACCAAATCTATACCCAAGAAATGGACAAAGAATGTGGAAGAAAACTACTCGCGTATTTTGAGAACCAGCCCCCGTATTACACAGTATATTGAGTTCCTGGTGAGGCAAGCGAAGGGATGCAGAAACTATTATGATATATTGAATGACGATAGGTGTTTCAACCCCACAGTTTGTAGTACATGGGAGAAGTATTTACAAAAAGAAGATATTGTATGGAACAACACATTTGCCAGCATCAGACGGTGTACTGGCTCTACTACACTAATAGATCTACAATATAGATTCTTGCATAGAATACTAAGCACCAACTGTTTTTCATACAAGATTGGTAAATCAGAGAGCGATATTTGTGAAGTTTGTAAAGCCTTTGTAGAAACAATAGAACATATATTTATAGAATGTGAAACTGTCAAAAAGCTGTGGACCGATTTAGAAAAGTGGTGCAAAGAAGTAGCAAAATTAAGAGGGTCTATAACTGCTGATCGAATTGTACTTGGTTGGGGTAAAGGACAAGAGGTCATGAATAATCTGATGCTGCTTACTAAAAATTATATATATAATTCAAAACTGCACAAATCTAAAGTACACATAAAAGCGTTATTGCAGATCATTCAGAAACACTATAATACCGAAAAATATATAGCAAATATGGAAAATACATTGGATAAATTTAATAGAAAATGGATACTTTTTATCAAATATCTTAATAGTCAGCAGCAGTAGATTACTCATGTGAGCTTCAGGCTAGAACTAGGTACCATAAGGTCTATAACGAGCAAGAGATTACTCCCTAAACGGCTGTATATATTTTCATGTGTGTGTATCTATACTTTTGTAAATGGATGTGCAAATATGTGATCATCTGCATGTACACGTTTGTTGGCACACGTCTGTGAAACAAAAATGAATAAAAAAATATAAAAAAAAGTGCGACTCTCGATACATTCATCAGGACAGCTAGATTAATTCTTCCGTACCTGTTGCCCATCGTCTCTTCAATGGAAGTATTTAACAAGAAAATTCATACAACATCTAAAGAACGATTTGTCCTCAAAGGACGCAGCGGCCTGAACTTCGTCATATCGACAGAAAAAGAACATATATAGCGAGTCCATTTTACCGGACACCAATGGAATGTCTTGTCATCGAATGAGTGAAGCTCGACTTTGGTGAATTAAGAAATGGGAAGCCTAATTCATGACTATGAAAGATATTGTTTAAATGATAGCCACAGTATGTGAGTGAATGAGTGAATGAAATACTCTTAAAAATTATATCAACGCGTTTTGAATGTTTTCATTTCTCTCTGTCTTGCAATCTTACTGAAATGCATTGTCGATCAAAGTTAATAGCACAAGCCTTATTTCTATACGCCCATATAAGGTAACGTGACCGAAGGGAACTAATCATTTTACAACTGTATGGAAAGTGCCATACTGGGAATTCAGCGAAAATCGGTCACCAGATCACTCAGTATGCATGGGTAGGCCAAAATCTTGCACTATCAAACCGTTCGTAAATTCGTGGTCCATGACGGCATCAGGTACGTAGCAGGATTATACCATCACTCTTCGCCACTCCCCAGTACTATATAAGGATCTATAAATATTCAACTATTCCGTTCTTTCCAGAAAATATTGATAATGAAGTCCTCTTCCCTCCGAACCAGTTTTAGAATTGCAGAAAAGCTTCTGACATTTGAATCGACGAAAATACGGAATAAAGGCAATGTTTTTATCAGATGGGTGATTCCGCAAAGCGCAACAGCCGAGAAGACTTTCGCAAATCAAGGAACCCGGACTTTATTTACCAATTTATTGACAACAGAGTACACTCTCAAATGTATGATGGCCGAGAGGGGCCATCGCGTCTTTCATTTCTAATTTAACGCGATGGAGCGATGGAGCTATGCGATGGAACGATGGAGCTATGCGATGCGCGATGGAGCTATGCGATGGAGCGATGAAGCTATGCGATGAAAAGTCGCGCTATGCGATGCGCGATGAGGCTATGCGATGAAGCGATGGAGCTATGCGATGGAGCGATGGAGCTATGCGATAAAAAGTCGCGCTATGCGATGCGCGATGAGGGTTTGCGATGGAGCTATGCGATGCGCGATGGAGCTATGCGATGGAGCTATGCGATGGGGCTATGCGATGGAGCTATGCGATGGAGCTATGCGATGGAGCTATGCGATGGAGCGATGGAGCTATGCGATGGAAAATCAGAAATGAAATTAAAGACGCGAAGAAAATGCGATGGAAAATCAGAAATGAAAGACGCGATGAAAAATCAGAAATGAAATTAAAGACGCGAAGAAAATGCGATGGAAAATCAGAAATGAAAGACGCGATGAAAATGCGATGGAAAATCGCATTTTCATCGCGTCTTTCATTTCTGATTTTCCATCGCATTTTCTTCGCGTCTTTAATTTCATTTCTGATTTTTCATCGCGTCTTTCATTTCTGATTTTCCATCGCATTTTCTTCGCGTCTTTAATTTCATTTCTGATTTTTCATCGCGTCTTTCATTTCTGATTTTCCATCGCATTTTCTTCGCGTCTTTAATTGATCATGTCAAGAACACAGTCATAGATATTTTATATTTGTTGGGGAGCCAACCATCTGCAATTGACGTAAAAACCTTGTGGCTGGACTGTGTGATCAATGCGTAAAAGAGGACATAGGCTAGCCATATGTTGGATAACGAGATTACGTTCGAAATATACACGGCTGATGAGCATACTCAAGCCTAAAATCGAGAAGTACGTTATAAAGCTCCCATGTATGTTTACTAACTCAGTGAATTTGGAATTGTCGAAGCAATGGAACGGAACTGGTTGCCAGCAAATTCACGAGATAAGCACATTACACTGCAGAAAAAATTACCAGCCTATTCCGGTGTCACACTGGTGAAAGAAGATGTCATGTTTACATGCGAAAAAACCCTCTTGCTGTCCTGTCTTTGAAGCGAAAAAAATATTTCTCCATATCAACATAGAAAGCTGTGTTTCATGCGTAGTAAATAGCTTACACGCTTAAAACTAGAGTGTTGAAACTTACTCGTAAAGTGTTGAAATGACTCTTTAAAGTGTGTCCACAGGGACTGCTCGTTTAAGTGTTGTCCCTGTGGACACACTTGAAGGGTTATTTCAACTCTTTACGAGTAAGTTTCAATACTTTAGTTTTAAGCGTGTAGTTTTATACCATAAATGCTCGTATTCAAAAGTGACGTAAAACCGCATCGGTGAACGTTGGAAATTGAAGTTTGGTTGTTTTAATATCTTCTGCATACATTTGAACACCTCCAACCGAAATCTAATGCAATGTTCTTATCTACCGTGATCACATATTGAAATTTTCATGTTTAAAATAATTGTTAATTTCTCTGTTCACTTTGGCGATTGTGTTTTCGCATTGTAAGACTGTTTTTCAACGAACATGCGCAATGACTTTTCATCGCATAGCTCCATCGCATAGCCCCATCGCATAGCCCCATCGCATAGCTCCATCGCATAGCCCCATCGCATAGCTCCATCGCATAGCTCCATCGCATAGCCCCATCGCATAGCTCCATCGCATAGCCTCATCGCATAGCTCCATCGCATAGCCCCATCGCATAGCTCCATCGCATAGCCCCATCGCATAGCTCCATCGCTCCATCGCTCCATCGCATAGCTCCATCGCATAGCTCCATCGCATAGCTCCATCGCTCCATCGCATAGCTCCATCGCGCATCGCATAGCTCCATCGCATAGCCTCATCGCGCATCGCATAGCGCGACTTTTTATCGCATAGCTCCATCGCTCCATCACATAGCTCCATCGCTCCATCGCATAGCTCCATCGCGCATCGCATAGCTCCATCGCATAGCCTCATCGCGCATCGCATAGCGCGACTTTTCATCGCATAGCTCCATCGCTCCATCGCATAGCTCCATCGCGCATCGCATAGCTCCATCGCTCCATCGCGTTAAATTAGAAATGAAAGACGCGATGGCCCCTCTCGGCCATCATACAAATGCGAGTAAACGTAACCAAATTAATATATGGACGGAGGTTATAAGCTAAATTCATATATTACAGTTTTTACTCACTGGGGCCCGATCTTTTTCCACGCTATTTTCCGGCAATTGTTCCAAAGTTTCTATACCCAATAATTGCAGTTTTATATACTACGAAGTAACTTACAGTTTATCGTCTGGAGTTAATTATCGCTCTTATGAAAAATCGCACCACATCTATGTATCCATAGTCTCTGATCTACCAGTTTTACGGCGCTCAGTCAGCAAATGTACCCACGGGGATCCAGTCATTAATAACGTATAAATTAGTGAATAAAGTTGACCTTTTAAATTCCAGACGAAGACAGATATATCCTATTGACAGGCTACACAACATCATAATGACATCACCGCAAGTCCAACATGGCAGCGACATCACAGCATATTCACAGCCATTCTTCCCAAATAACTGAGGAACATGCCCACAACACGAGACTTGCGAATCAGTGTTGTTCGGTGTCCAAACAATATCCATTTTCATACTTTTCTCTATATGTCTTATTCGAGGTGCAAATCATGACCAGAGTGTAGGCCGGTGTCCAAACAATGTCCATGTTCACATTTTTCTCTATTTGTCTTACTTGACTTGCAAATCAGGAAAACACGTTGGTTAGGTTATTAGTTCAGGGCCAGACATTTTTTCATACCGAATATTTCTTTCCTTTTTAGCAATGGAAATCAAACTTTAACTAATGTGTGTATAGAACCGGTTGTAAGCTGAGCACAGCTCAAAAGTTTATCCATCGGCTAACGTAACATGCGCACGCTTTATGCAACGGGCCACTGTGGACCAGGTTGCATCGTTACATAGTGCTAAGCTACTACTCCAATGTGTACATGTAGCGAGTTTTGCAAAAGAAAAGAATAACACGATAAACTGAAATTGTTACCTTTGGATGAAGTTGGAACTGATTGGGCCATTTGTTCTTCGAAAGAGTGTAAAAGAGAAGAAAGATTTAAATGGCGGGGGAGTGGGGGGGGGGTGACTATTTTCAGAGCAGTGTCGAGTTTTGATAAGACAACTTCTAAACCCTGTCCGTTCAAAACAACCTAATATATGAAGCAGTTATTCTAGTAAACTTCCAAAAGCCAGTGTACAATAAGGATTATCTCTGTCTAGGCATGAATTTCTCCCTAATTCTTGACCGTCTATATTTTCTTTATTTTCTCATGCCCACGGATATCCGTAGCAACACATATTGTATCATCCTCGAGGTTAAAGTGTCCTATCAATTGCAATCCTTGGCATTTCCTTTCGCCACGAGTTTGAGTGGGAAATAAGTATTACCAGCGATTACCAATTGCGACACACCGCCTGTAGTTTTCTATAGATTGTTTGCTCCAAGCATCTCTTTTCCTAGACATAATTTACTGGCGACTTCAAAAGAAAATAAATTGAATAATATACAATTATTGCATGTTATAGAGTGGGACACTTGTCGAGAGCTGACAAATCGTGATGTCCCACTCTATAACATGCAATGGTTGTTTTATTATACCGAATGTCCTATTTGAATAAAATGGGGACTTTATAATCATGTGAATAAGGATGGTACGGTGAAATAAGCATATGGTGTTCAACACTGTGCGACCATTGTTGATTTCAGAACGCCGTGCCAAGATCAACTGTTCGATTCTCGGTTTGTTTGTCGACTCGATCGCATAATTTGGATGAGTAACGTTTGCGGTGATCTTACGTACCTTTTCAAATGATACCAAATTTATTTCAGTCAATTACCAAATCACATTCACTAATTTCTATCACCAACGGGCCGACGTATACACGTCAGGTCGAAATCCTCGTTTCGGGGATGTTGGCGCGCGCACTATGGGAGGCAACCCTTGTTTCGGCAGATGTCGCCGTGGAATAATTTGTGATGTACAACGCTCTGCCGTGGTACATGACATTTATTCAACGGTAAGGCAAGATATCACTGCATCATCACTGAACATCACGATTTGTAGAATGACACGTGACAGGCTGTCAACCAATGACAACTTTAGGAATTTACATGAGGTATAATAAGAATAATTATTGAACGTTGGTTTCTTCGCAATTCACAAGGACAGCCAAAGTGTGCACCTTACGTGTACATTACAAACAAGTGAATGTTTGCTTCAGCCTTGTAGGTTTCATACTGTAATACAGGGCGTTAATCCTAGTGGATTGTGACCCTCACACGAAATGACCGGTCAAATGAGATGACTTTCAAACCATGTGCTACATGTGATTTGATGCACAAAGGTTGATTTTGGAGATTTACATTGAGAGAAAGAATTTCGTACAAGATAGATAGCTGGATAGACTTTAGGGGCTATATTTCTTCAGGCCAGCGTCCTCCTATTATTTTTCTATTTCATACACATTGGGAATTAGTGCTAAGTGTCATGCGAAATAGGTATTTCCTTTATTGGCGAGAAATTTCTTTTGTGGACGAAGGCTGAATGTTGAATCTTGGAACTGACGCCTGCTATCCAGATAATGTTGGTTGGCATAATCAACTTATCTGATTGGGTGAATAGAAGGGCATGTAATATTTGTGGAACGATATTTCCGTATTAAAATTGTTGGAAAATAAATCAGATCGACAGTGAGTATTTGCCTCATTTCTCACAGTATAAGACGAACGGTTAATGGTGAGTGACAACTGAATAATCGGGGTCAAACACGATTTTCCGTATACGTTCTAATCGATTAACATCAGACTGGCCCACCCATTTCATTCCCCATGCCGTGATTTTTACCTGTGTGGAAGCAGCGATGGTTGCTAATGTGTAGTGTTCGTTTTCTATGTTGTATGGGTCATGCTCAGTTTCGTGAAGTCGTCCATGATTTCATGAAGTCGTTTCATGATTCTGTCATCCTTGAAAAAGTTGTAATATATTGAAATTAAATTGAAACTGTATACAGATGTAAGCCTTTGTACAATATAATACAAATCTGGTAAAATGTTTGTGAAAAGAAAGATGAGCAATTATTGGTTCATGAGCTCTCACTCTGGACAAGAAAGATCTTCAAATTATTTTCGCAGTATGACAATGAATACTCATACACACCTTTAAGAAATAATTATAACTGTAAAGTTATAACCGAAAATAGTTATATAATTTCAAACTCGCCATATCCTATGCGTTCATGGAAGGGGCGGGGAACCATTTTCGAACAAAATTGGATACAGTCGATCAAATATGATCGAGGAGGCATCCCTTTTGCATGTTAAGTGAGGGTGATATTCATTGTTTGTGAAGAGAGTACAAACATAAAACTTAGGAGAACCTATTTTAATATGGCCTCTAAGTGGTGCCCCCGATAGGCGAATCGGCACAAAAACATTCCCAAAAGATAACTTGAGGGAAGGTACTCACAAACCAATGTGGAAAAAATCCGTTCAGGTCTTCAGAAGTTACTGTCCGGAACTGCAATTTTACCTTGGCCCACAGGTGGCACCACCTATAGGCGAATTGGCACGAAAAAAATCCCAACCGAGATCTTGAAGCACGATCCCCTGACATTGGAAATAGAAAATGTAATCTGTTCAGTTTTACCAAAATGTTAACTTGACCAACAGGTGGCGTCACCTATATTTCCAAAGCCTTCAGGTGGTGCCACACCTTTACTCGAATCGACACGAAAACAATCTCAAGTCAGATCTTGAGGCAAGGTACCCGTACACCAAATTTGGAAAGAGCAAGGATCCTTACGGTTTCCAAGAGTAATTATCTGGAAATGCAATTTTAACTTGAACCCCAGGTGGCGCCACCTAGAGGCGCATTGGCACGAAAAACTATCCCAAGCAAGATCTTGAGGCAGCGGATCTACTTACATGGGGCTCTACCTGATAAATCGAACCCTTTTGGAGTTGTGATTCGTTGAGGGGTGGCCGAATTATATCAAAATTGCAGACTACACACAAATTTCAACTTTCTGCCAAGAAAAATTGAATACATAAGCTCACACGCAATATATGATGGTCGGGCGAGTGTTAGTTCTGGAGACGGAGCGTGGGGCTTGGTGCCCGGGGATAGGGCATACTCTCGAGGGTAGTGTAAGCTCCTGGAATATTTGAGGGTGTGGGGTCAGGCGACGCTTAGTTTAGAAGATAGAGGGTCAGGCTCGGCGACCCGGGAATGGGCACATGCTCTCGAGGGTAGTGGTACGTGTGCCGACATGAAAGCCGCATTGAAAACCTCGCTGCACACGAAACAACCACACTGACAACTGTATGCCGTCATCTGTCAGACACTCGACACGGTCTCGGATAATGTAGGACATCAGTACGTCGTAACGCACTGCTAGGAATCCATATTGACATTCATTTTGAAAGCATAATATCAAGCTGAAACTCAGAACAGCGCATGTCAGCTGGATGACTTCCGTCACCATGGAGATCAGCTCGAGAAGGAAAACCATGACAAACGCCTCAAATTAGAAGAGTTCATCAGCGGGTATATATGTTATCTCCTGATAAGCGAGAAATACAACGAGGACTATGTGGGCGGAAGCACATCCTATAGCATGTGATGTGCCTCACGTACATCTGAGAGCTTAGTCCGGTCCCCAGCTCTCACAATGCTATGGCGTAGTAGGTATAGGGCTGTGTGAACTTTGCCGTTTTTCTGAAGAGTTTATAACCGGCAATTTATTCTGTACATTATGATGCATTATAGTGCATTTGCCGGATTATGGTTTATTCATTAGCACTCAAAATTAAATGAAGAATATTATCATGCACACTAATGCACAACAGGAAATTAAATTTAAAAATGAAACAAATAACATTTGGTTGACACTGATTTTGCCAGGTAAGTCCCCACTAACCCAGAGGTGTGTATCCAAAGTATGTTTGGGGGGGGGGGACCTGAAAAGAACAATAATAAGTAAATGCAAAATATCTGTAATTAGCGTAGATTAGGAGTAATGCCATATATTTAGCTCAGTGTTAACTATAATTCCATATATTCATTTATTAACTTGGCATCTGTAGGTATTCTGTACAACATGGGTTAATTCAATTTCGAGTGCTAATGAGTAAACCATAATCCGGCAAATGCATTATAATGCATCAAAATGTTCGTGATCATCCAAAGATGTATCCTGCATGTGCAGAATAAATTGCCGGTTAAAAACGGCAAAGTTCACATAGACCTATACCTACAACACGGGTGGCGGCCATGTTGAATTCCCCGCTGAACGCTGCCATTGGACACTCCGTGCCTGACTCCCACTAGCGTAACTCGTGAAGCATTATGGGAGGAAGAGTACCAGACTACTGAGAGCTGTGAAATTCTAACAAGATTAATGCGCGAGGTACTATGACTTCGACAGAATAGGCCGAGCAGTCGCGAATGATCTGTCAGACTGAAGCCCCACAAGGTCAGAAATCCAATTCAATTCAGGAAATTCATTTGCACAATGTGCATCCAAACTTTAGGGACTCTAAGTTTGGATGCTTTGGTTTTAATTAAAGTAGTAAGTTAAATGTGTGAACACAAATATGGTTCATGCAAAAGTTTTAGGGTAAATCATATGATGTGGAATTGAATGATTTGATACCAAAATTGAATGAAATGGTGTTCTTCATTTAAGGTGACACGAAATTAACAGGGATTCGGTACTACGGGGATTTCCCTGCCAGTTATTTCATATTATATTTCTGAAATAAAATATGGTTCGTGGAAAAGCTTTGAAGTAAATCACATGCTGTGGTAGAATTATGTGATAGCAAAATTGAATGACGTGGCTGTAAACCGGGAACTGAATGAACTCTAAATGCAAGTGTATTCAGAGGTCACACATTGAGCCAAAGGCCAGCAAATATTTTAACCAGCAACATTGAGCTTTCTGAGCCATGCCTGTGAACCAATGACGGATGTGCTAGCTATGCAAATGAGAATATGGAAATTTTATACCAAAACTTGGTTGGTATGGCAACAAGTTTAGTCATATTAAATAAACCTTTGCATTTTTTATTAACAAAAAAAACAGTAACTTGCTATATGCCAAAGATTAGATAATTCTTCACCTAATATAAAAGAGCTACCCCATTTAAGGTGTCCGTCTCCACCTTGAAATAGGGATATGAAACATGTTCCTCTATGTGTTTTATTCACTGCTAGGTTTTATGGTTATTCCTATAGTAGACATAAATTAAGTCACACTTTCTTGCCATACCAACCATTTCCTATGTATTTGCCCTTGATCGCCACCGTATGTATTTCACCAACTACTTTGTTAATCTGTGCAACTAATATACATATACATGTACCTAGAGATAGAACAAGCTCCCTGGGGTTTTACTTCCGCCTCCAGGTGTGTGGAAAGGTTGTATATGGTTTCTTCATTATATGGTGAATAAATTTCATTCATTCATTCATTGTTACTTCATATGAATATCAGGAAGATCTCGTATAACACGATATTTTTGCCTTACCTAGGCCCATGTTAAAAGAAACGTTCTTACTTCACACTCGATTGAGTTGGTCATAATTTGTCATTGATGGCTATATGCATTGGGCAGTCTGATTATAGGCCAAAAAGATGCCAAATTTTTTTTTTGTGAAACTGAATCCTCAAACTCAGTAATAAAACTGTTCATAGAACTGTTTTTAGTTTTGAGCTCACGTGTATTGCAACAACAGCATGCCTTGTGCTCCTTCGTGAAATGGAAGAAATGGCAACCACAACGACACTAATGGACAGGAGATCACAGAGTAATTATTCAACACAGGTATTAAGATCGGAACTATCTAGAATGTAATGATCACGTTGCAATTTGAGGTCCTTTGATAAATCCTACTTTGAAATTATGCTGTTGTTGTTGTTGTTGTGTCGTTGTTGTTTGTCCACTTGCTTTTTTTACTCCTCGACCCGAATGGGCATAGGGGTATTGTTGTCCGTCCGTCCGTCCGTCCGTCCGTCCGTCATACCGTCCGTCCGTCTCAGCATCCGTCCGTCGGGGCGTCCGTCCGTCCGTCTGTCCGTACCATTTTCGTTAACACTCCATATCTTGAAAACTACTGAAGGTAGGTGCTCAAAACTTCTATCCAGTACAGAATGTATTTTGTAGGTGTGCCTTTTGTATCTTTTGGGTCATTGGTATAGTGGAATCATTTTATAAACAATTTTTAAAATGAGGGGTAACAAGTTTTATGAATTATGCTTTGGCCAAATTCTACTGACAATCGGGAACCCTCGGGCAATGGAATGGTCTTTGCTGAATAAGGTACCCGATACAACCCGAATGAAAACTGCTCCAAGAATAGTTGAAGGTAGTTCTACAGCCCGTTTCGTATGTTTCGCTTTTCATCAGTCGTTTCTCTCCATTCTGCTTTCAAAATATCAACGGAATATTGCCCGCTTTAATTTGTCCCTGAATACCAAATTATCCATCCTTTTGTTCCGAATGATCAATGCTCTCCACGAAATACCACGGGACATAACCCATGCATGGCCAACCCGTAGTTTTTTTCTCAAGGATTGATCCGCCTGCGAATGTAGTCCAAGGTTTGATCGCCAAAAGTTTTTTTCAAGTTACGTAAGGTTGGTTATGATATTAATTATGGGAATTGCTTAATGTGCGATTTTCATCACCTTCACGTCTTGATAACCTTTATAGTATAAGTAGCAAGTTCAGGTATCCATACGCGCTAAAACCCCTATTGCAGACTTCATTTATTTATGTGACAACCAGCAGTCGATGCAGCAGCCGGAACCACGGAAATTCGAGGTGACGTAGTTCATTTTCTTTATCTCACGCCTTCGAAATAACCAGTTACTCGCCATGGCCTGTATCCCTAGATTGAAAGTATTAACGAATTATAGACGTGACTGTTAAACGAGAAATCAATCTCGCAAGTATCTATAATCGCGCCGAAAAAAGGCGCCGTTTTTTATTTCATGACGAACAGACATCTTTATCCGTACTTTGAGGTGACGTACGTCTGTTTTCTTGATGTGACATATTAAATTGAACTAGCGACTTACTTGCAAGGGGTTATATCTTCAGATGTAAAGTATAAACGAATTATGAGACGTTTTTACTGAAGGACAATTAAATCTCTAAATCGAACTTGATAACGAAAGTGCGACAGGCGCAATTTACAGCAACAACGACCACGTGCGTGATCATTTTGGTGCCGACTTCTTCAAACGTCCCAAAGCTATTCTGTTTGATAAAAGCTAACTGAAGCTACCTTTCAAAGGAAATTTCAAATATATTTGATGGAACCCTATAGCCATATTTGGACTTCGTCGGGCTCAGGCGGAAGGGGGGGGGGGGAGGCAGAAACTATAAGCAAAGCTTTAGGCTGGTTGGTTAAAAAAAGTTTCCTATTTAGCATCATTATTTATTTTTAATAAATCTGGGTAAAGAGGGAGGATTTTTAGTGGCCTGTGTGGATAAAATTATCAGTAAACCTTGCCTTAATAGTAGGGTTTCTGTTCTGAATAAAGTAGCTTGCATCCATCGTCATTCTGCTCTGTTGTTTGCCTTTATAATTGGAGATTCGAAACGCTGGACGACAAGTACGATAATAAACTTTAATGGAAAGCTGAATTGTCAAGTGTTAAACAAACCAGTCGTCTACTATAGAATATAGTTCTGGGCGCTTAGAAGCAAAAATGTAAAAAAAAAAACGAACAAAACGCTGCTTACATGTACAAAATGGCGTTTAGTGAGGCAGCTCAATAAGCTGTTGATCACACTGCTCTGTCACATGTACACACACTCGTGATATAACTGATAATTTTTCCCAGAATATTACAGAGCTGAGGGGTTCTAGCACCTCTGGTGCCTCAAGTCTATCCATTGCAGTAATATATATTAATCGCCAGAATAACAGATTTCCTCTTCCTTCCAGCCATGAAGATCTTCGTAGTATTTGACCGGAAGTGAAGAATTGTGGAGATTTTGGCAGAGTCTGCACCAGCTGGAAACTCGATTCTCCATGTACCATTTCCTCCAGTAAAAGTACTCGGCGTATAATGTCTGGTTATTATCAAGTATTCGCAGATAGTCAGCGAGTTCTCGTGGTGATCCAAAATCCGCTATGTTGATGTAAGAATGAGGCGGCGCTATGGCCGCGTAGTCATCGGAACTAGCGCCTCCCATAACAACCGGAACCGAATTCCACTGAAACAATGGATTCCAGAATTTTTCTGTGACATAATCTCTACAGTTACTGTTTTCAAACGCCAGGTAAAACTTGTAGGTTTTCATTAGCCCATTATCGCACCAGTCTACATTTCGCGGACATGTTTTATCCCCACACAACCCGTAGAAATCAACTTCGATATACTTCCTCAATTCTGCAATATACCCCAGCCTTTGAGTATGCTCGGTGGTACAGTGGCTAACTCTAGCCGTGACTAGGTTAGTTTTATGAGATAATATGCCAGTTATTTCCAATGAAAATTTTAAATCGCTCAGCAAGGTCGCTCTGCGGCCAACTTTCCCGTAAGCCAATGGTATGTCAGAATCTCGCCGATAGGTAGCTGTGTAATTTATAATTCCGTTCAATTTCTGTAAATTGAGAGTAAGGAAATGTGGATTTTCGAGGTAAAATAAAACGTATCGTTGATGTGGCAAGCGTTGTTCGGGAAGATCATCTTCTCCGTTCATATCCATCATATGGAATAACAAAGCGTCACTTCTTGGTAGATCGTGTTTATCCTTTGAAACGATACATGGCGGTTTCTTGGTTCCTTCACTAGTTCCCCAACCGTCAACACCACAGTCTCTAAAGTGTTCATCAGTCAAATAATTATCATCCCCAAAGAACTTTGTCCATAACAAAATTAACTTCTGTGTTTCGTTGAAAGTCGTTCCGACATAGGATGTGATTGTGACTTTTTTTTTCTCACCATTCTGCACATTTTGGGCTTTTTCAAGGCCTCCTTTGCTACTATTCTCGATAGAAACATCGCTATCCGAAATCGTTTTCGATGTGGCGTCTATTCTTATACGACTTACTTTGCTATCGCCTGGTAAATCCTCAGTAGCCGTCCAGTTTGTTGTGAGGTAAGATAGCATGCAAATTTGGATCAAGAATATCAGGGTTAAAACTGGGATCCAAAGACGAAGCGAAATTTTAAAAGACATTCCTGCTGCAGGTATACACCACAAATGGTTGGTTATAGTTGACTTTGAAATGAATTTAGTCTGGCTTTCTATTATATGGCGTGTTAAACACAGTAATAAAAAAAATGACTCACGCGATCGAATATGTTCATATTATTCGTCCGGACTGTCTGAACACGCGGAAAAAATTGGCATATGTAAATGTGTGGATTATATTAATCGTAATTATTGGCTAGCGTCAATGAAGTAAGAGGGAAACGATCAGTTTCAACGATGAACATCACATATGTAAATGCGAAAGTGTGAAATTGGGCTGAATATTGTAGCGGTTTTTAAAAGTGTAGGGGGTTTTGAACTAATGTGGATTCCAACAGAAGTCGTTAAATAGATAACATACATGCATTACGTGAGACAAAATACAGATACAGAAACCCAGTAAATATCTATGAAACAGAGAGAATCTTCCATTTACTGTGAAGACTATCATGTTCCGAATCCGTCGTTTCACTTTTGCGGGGGGTGGGGGTCTCACATATTTGATTTGTGGCAGTGTGGCAATGTTAAGTGAAATTTCATATCGCAAAACCTTGTAAGATGTAATATTCGTATTCTCCATTAAATATTCATATCCAAGCCATATTGAAAGTAAACCGGAAATGAAACATTTCCCAGAATTCTCTTCTCCAAAATGGTTTCATGCCATTCCGATGCGAAATATAAAAATCCAAAACAATCTTGAGATTTAGAGATCCATCAGGAAAAGATAACGGCAGAAAGCACTGTAGTGGATGGAGAATTACATCGAGGACTACAAATACACCCGGATGATCCCGCTACAAATGAGAATCTGGGATTGAACACAGGTCATAGTGACACTGTAAATCCTGATGCAACGAACAAGCAACGTGACTGCCACAACAACAATAACAACGGGTCTAAAAACGCAAACTAAGCGATGATGAGATATCAGATGATGGCAATTCTGAGGAATCTAGTGATAACTCCACCTCTGATAACACCACCTCTGATAACTCTAGTAATGATTTTTCCAGCTCCGAGAGCACGTCTGATGGCAGTGACTCTGACAATTCTGACTACCTTGACTACAAGCATAAACGTAGTACAGCTAAGGGTAGATCCAGTACTAAGAAACGCAAGGTCGACGGAAAAGCTGTTAATGGCAAAATCTTTAACCAATCTGAATCTGTCTACACCAGATTTGACCCCAGTAGCGCTAATAAAGAGGGAATGGTGACTCTATCAGAAGACCTGAACAAATATGTCAGAGACAGCTTTCCAAAGTATCAGGGTGACGATGTTCTCAAAAAAGACAGTTCTTAAGAACACCCCCATATCCTCTAATACTTCCCTTAAGACCCCTCAGTTAGATGGGTACATTACTGATGTGTTCGGCTACAAAGGGAAATCCATAGAAAAGGCTACTGATAAGGACATGAGCAAGGTCCAGTCTCGCATAGCCATGGCCATGGGACCTCTGACCTTTGTATGGCAGAAACTAGAGTCCGTTCGTTCTGGTGATCTAGAAATGAACTAGATTTGCTTGACATACTGCAGAAAATTGAACAGACCGTCTACCTTTTAGGTCAGGCCAATGTCTCTGTTTTGTACAACAGACGTCTGAAAATTCTGTCCAAAATTACAAGGGATGCCATAAAATCTAAGGCCCTTTTGGAAAAACATGCAGCAATCTGTATTTCAGATAAGGGGAGTTAAGCTCACTTATTCTGATCAAAGTTTTTCCAGAGATTCTCAAGCTAGAGTTGTCTCCCCTCTCTCAAAATTCAAAATTGAGAGGCAGACGGTCAAGTTTTAACAACAATTTTCAAAAGGTGACAAGAGATCCATGGGCACTACAAGTGGGTCAGGGATACCAGTTAGAGTTATTCAACAATCCTATTCCTATCCACCACACCAAGTAACATTATCTCAAACAGGCCAGCAAATTCTCAGTTAAGAGATAAGACAGATGATGACAAAGGGAGCCATAGAACACACATCAGGGCAAAAGGCACCTTTCTGAGTCACTTGTTTTCCGTAGACATAAAGGGTGGGGCACACAGACCTATCATAAACCTAAAAAGTCTTAACTGTTACGTCAACTACCAGCACTTCAAGATGGAAGGCCTTTACATGCTAAAAGACATAATAAAAAGGCGACTTCCTGTGCAAATTGGATCTGTATGACGCGTACTTCTGTGTAGGGATAGCGCCAGAAGATCGAAAGTACCTAACATTCAAGTGGAACGACAAGGTCTTCCGCTTCCGAGCACTTTCCACTTTACATGCTAAAAGACATAATAAAAAGGCGACTTCCTGTGCATATTGGATCTGTATGACGCGTACTTCTGTGTAGGGATAGCGCCAGAAGATCGAAAGTACCTAACATTCAAGTGGAACGACAAGGTCTTCCGCTTCCGAGCACTTCCATTTGGTCTCGATTCGGCTCCGCGTATCTTCACGAAACTTCTGAAACCTATCATAGCTCTAATGAGGAGGCTAAGAGTAAGAATCATTTCTTAGATGGACGACACCCTTCTATTAGCCAAATCCAAGGAGGACTTAGAGAGAGCCCGAGACTCTGTCATCTTCCTCTTGCAGAGGCTGGGGTTTGTAATAAACTGGGAAAAGTCACTATTGAGACCCACTCAGTTGATAGAATTTCTGGGCTTTCTGATTGACTCATTGGAGATGACTCTGTCACTCCCACATTCCAAACTGGAAAAAATTGTAGCAGAATGCGACAAATTACTGAGCATGAAAACCGTGAAAGTTCGAGAATTAGCCAGCCTAGTAGGCATGATGAGCTCTTCTTTGAGAACCATCATACCAGGTCAGCTATTCTCGAGACACCTACAAATCTCCAACACTGGAATGGAAAGACAATTATCTCCCCTGGCCCATACATGGTATTGCTGACCGATGCATCGAAGAAAGGGTGGGGGCAACTTGCAACTCGATACAGACGGGGGGGGGTGAAGCCTGGTCCCCGGAAGAGACCAAATTGCCTCAGTGTTCAAAGCCCACTCTACCCGAGTTGCAGCCTCACCCAAGGCTGTGACACAGGGTGTATCAATGAAGACTATAATGAGCCTAGCTAACTGAACAAAAGTGTCCACTTTCCGAAAATTATACTGGAGATACTCTAGTCCTCTCTCGATCCAAATTAAAATTCTACTTCCAAAAATGTTGACTTTAAACATACCAATATTACATCTTACGAGGTTTTGCGATATGAAATTGAGAATTTTGTAACAGCAATGATAGTCTAATTTCATGAGCAAAACCGAGTAAGATTTAATATTCCCACTGACCCGATGACCCATTACATATTAACTCAGAAAAACTGGGTAATCTGGGGTGGTTAACATGCAGTCATGATCTGATACTAAAGTATGATTCATGCTCTTATATTTTGCAGATAACTGACCAAGAAGTTTTTCTATTTTGGATGTTGGACACACTGACAGAATTTTCTGAACAGAACACCTTGTTTGCTGTTGGATTATATGTGGATATGGAATTGTTTATGATTTGCTGTTCACTACTCTGACATTATTCACAGTTGTTCAGAACGTGAAGATCTGGAACGCGATCGATCGACCATTGTCTTTATCGTGCTTTTATGATGTAAGTTTAAATTCAAAAAACAGTTGTTCGGAGTTCAATAACCTTACATTTAATAGTAAGTTGAACATGTGTGTTTGATTTCTTTCTTAAAGACTGTCTTCTCTAAACCGTATAGCATGACGTCATTTTGGAAAAGGAAATTCTGGGAAATGTTTCTTTTCCGGTTGCTTTCAATATGGCTTGGATATGAATATTTAATGAAGAATACCAATATTACATCTTACTCGGTTTTGCTCATGAAATTAGAATTTCATTGCGCACACTTCGTGTGCTTAAAAAGTCTCAGTTAAAACAGGATCAAAGTTTAATCTAAGAATATTTGCCATAGATTTGAAACGAAAAAGACTAAATATCCTAATATATTTAAGGATGAATTCCTTCCCGTCTGATATAGAATATTTGGCGATGTCGTCTGCAATTCGGCAATCCGAGCGCAAATGTTTCGAGTGCGGTCAACAACAACAGCAGCAGTCCTTCATTCGCGAAACGGCACTTACAGCCGTGTAGAACTTCAATAAAATTTAGTTCTATGGCAGGAAAAGCTGTATAAAATGTCCATCTATAACAACCTTATTTGTTAGGCTTTAAAGATCTGAAGTTTCGTAAAAAGATGATCAATTGTCTATTAGAAAATAAACACTTACCACGGAATGGTACGGTAGTACGCCGTACGGTAGCGAAATCTAGCCATTCAAGTGATTTCGCTCACGTCCGCTTGATAAATTAGGTCATCCAGAAGGGGGGCACAACTAGAAGGATTAGCATCGGGGATTTTAATTATTACATGTAATGATGGGAAAATATAGAATCTATACAAAATCGTCTTCGACCAGGTGTGTGAAAAATAACAAGCTACAAGAAATATACAGGCAATGTAGTAGTACTTTGTTTAGCCCATAATAATTACCATTTTATGCACATAAATCCACATAAAAGCACATAAATCCGAAATGGGGATGGTATTTGGGGGGAGGGGGTAAATCTAATGAATGGTGTTATTCCTGCGAAGACTGTATAGCTCTTTGAGGCATGTTTATTCTCTTTCATCTTGATAATATGGTCTTATCCTCTATGTACCCTAACTACTAATGTACTACTGAAGTGAAACATTCATCAGTTTGATAATGGCCCACATTAATTAAGTATATATGTGATATATTCAACCAGATGTAAACAAGATATAAATAAGAAGTATTAACAAATATGCCTACAGGAACCATTCAGACCTAAACAGTCAACCACGAAGGGGTGGGGAAGGGGGGGGGGAGTTTGCTGGTGACTTACCATATTCATATTTTTGGAACATCATGATGTCTTGCCGGCATCATTGAAAACTGTTGACCGCTTCTCTCTTGTAGGAAACAAGCCTATGTTTATGTATACTATGATTGTCTTTTTGAATTTGGTGCTAATACTGTTATATGGAATATGGAATAGGTCTTTAGATTATGGACGCGGATATTCTCTAATTACAAGCGTCTAGTCCGTCATTCATAATCCAGCCGTCGTCCATTAGAGAATATCCGCGTCCATAATCCAAAGACCTATTCCATTTTCCACATAACAGTATTAGCACCAAATTCAAAAAGACAATCATAGCATACATAAACATAGGCTTGTTTCCTGCAAGAGAGAAAGACGGCTGGATTATGAATGACGGATTAGACGCTTGTAATTACCAGTGATAGTGTCTGATTGTTCCCTCAGCATGGTCATGATATTAACGCGAGTTACATATAGACACATATACCTGTATAACATTAATTCTCTATGAGAAATATCCTGTGTCACTGGCAGTGTAAACTGAATTATTTTATATCACTATTATCATGTGCCAGTATGAAATTGATGCATTCTGTGTGAGTATTAACATGTGCCAGTATAAATTAGCATGTACCAGTATAAAATCAATGTGCCAGAATATTGGATAAGTTAATATTCCCATAGAATGAATAATAATTCAAAGAACAAATGTATAGAGAATCATAAATTAAAAGTAATGCACTTGTAATGCAGTATGTTCACTCTCCGGTCATGAAAATAGTGGTACTGCCCATCCATAAGGGACCACTCAGAAATAGAGCCCGAATCTGAGCATTTGTGTGGGGGGAGGTAGATTCCATTACACTGTATTTCTAAGTTAATGGCGCAAGCATATCTGAGTGACCACCTATGATATCATTGACAGTTGAAGATAAAATTTTCTAACTGTTTTATGATCCGCAAATTGTACCATAATTTTTCGTCATTTAACTCACTATTAGACAGCATACTGATACTCAAGCCTTAAATGTTATTTGGCATACAAATACCAATGTTGAATCTAAGTTGTTGGAATATTGACGGACTGAAAAACAAGATGGCAGATGGCTTATTTCCTGCTCATCTGAAGGACTATGATATAACTGGCCTCGCAGAGACATGGATTATAGATGAAGAGAAGTGTTAGAAATTTATGGATCAGTCCTATCTCCAGGACATTAGATATGTTTTTGAACCAGCGAGGGGTAGAAAGAGTGCAGCCGCTAGGAAAGCTGGTGGGGTAATCCTCTTGTATAGAAAGGGTCTTCACCAAGCTCTCTCCACCTTACTGAAGACGCCGGACTCCAGAATCCAAGTTTTCTGGTTTGTAGGAGAGATCTATTTATCTCTACCTGTTATATTCTCCCAGGTGACATTCTATTGTGATGATCAGTTTGCTCAGTTAGAAGATAATTTAACCAAATTCAATTCCGAAGGAGAAGTCCTTCTCATGGGAGACTTATACATATCTCGCCTAGTAGCATTTGCTAGATCCTGTGTTAAATGTGACGATTTTAATCAACGTGACAAAATATTGTTGCAGAAACAGGGCTACACCGCCAAGCGCGTCCACTCAAAGTTTCTCAAATTTGGCTATATATATATCGCATGCTGATAGCAAAATACGAGCGTAGCGTGCAAGATCTATGGCGGTACGTTTCGTAACTTGTGTCTAATTCCGCTTAACCCGGGGCTAGGGGCCGTATGAACCCATGTACTTCAAGATCCTTATGGTACTCATATGAACAGTCACAATCAAAGCGTGACTGAGATACATCATTCTTTAGATGACGACTTTACAACGAATATTATGGATTAAGAATACTGATCAGCGATACGGATTTGATATTTTTGGAACATCATGATGTCTTGCCGGCATCATTGAAAACTGTTGACCGCTTCTCTCTTGCAGGAAACAAGCCTATGTTTATGTATACTATGATTGTCTTTTTTGAATTTGGTGCTAATACTGTTATATGGAATATGGAATAGGGCTTTGGATTATGGACGCGGATATTCTCTAATGGACGACGGCTGAATTATGAATGACGGACCAGACGCTTGTAATTCAACTCCATGCAAGATTTCATAGCAAAGGATCCATGTGAATATATAGGTCTCCCTGAGGATTACGTCTCTGATTCCCAGTTCAGAAATAATTTAGATTTGCATGGTCCGGTACTGAGACATGAGAGACAACTTCTCTCCTTATGCGTGTCTTCGCAGATGCGTATCCTCAATGGCAGAACTCCTGGTGACACCCTTAATTGGAAATTATACATACCATGACTGTAGAGGAAGTAGTGCTATCGACTTGTTCATCTGTAGTGAAGCACTACTCCCCTCTATTTGGTGCATTTACTCGAATCGACACGAAAACAATCTCAAACCAGACCTTGAGGCAAGGTACCCACACGCCAAATTTGGAAAGAGCAAGAATCCTTAAGGTTTCCAAGAGTTATTATCTGGAAATGCAATTTTAACTTGAACCCCAGGTGGCGCCACCTAGAGGCGGATTGGCACAATCCCAAGCAAGATCTTGAGGTATTCAGAGCTCACACATTGAGCCAAAGGCCAGCCACTATTTTGACCCACAACATTGACCTTTCTGAGTCATGACTGTGCACCAATGACTGATGTGCTATCTATGCAAATGAGAATATGGAAATTTGTACCAAAAATTGGTTGGTTTGGAAACAAGTATATTTACTTGTATATACTTGTATAACAAATAAACCTTTGCATTTTTGATTAACAAAAAATGTAATTTTGACTGGTCTTCACCTATGACTTGTCTACGCCTAATATAAAAGAGCTGCCCCATTTAAGGTGTCCGTCTTCACCTTGAAATAGTGATATGAAACATGTTCCCCGATGTGTTTTATTCATTGCTAGATTTTATGGTTATTTCTATAGTAGACATAAATTAAGTCACGCTTTGTTGCCATACCAACCATTTCCTATGTATTTCCCCTTGTTATTTGCCCTCGATCACCACCGTATGTAATTCACCAACTACTTTGTCAATCTGCGCAACTAATATACATATACATGTATCTAGAGATAGAACAAGCTCCCTGGGGTTTTACTTCCCCCTCCAGATGTGAGGAAAGGTTGTATATGGTTTCTTCGTTATATAGTGAATAAATCTCATTCATTCATTCATTGTTACTTCATATGAATATCAGGAAGATCTCGTATAACACGATATTTTTACGATACCTAGGCCCATGTTAAAAGAAACGTTCATACTTCACACTCGGTTGAGTTTGTCATAATTTGTCATTGATGGCTATATGCATTGGACAGTCTGATTATACGCCAAAAAGATGCCGAAAATATTTTTAGTGAAACTAAATCCTCAAACTCAGTAATAAAACAAACCGAACAACCCGAATAGCAAGTAGCTTCCGGTCTCTTTATAGAACTGTTTTGAACTCACGTGTATTGCAACAACAGCATGCCTCATGGTTCTTCGTGAAATGGAAGAAATGGCAACCACAACAACACTTATGGACAGGAGATCACAGAGTAATTATTGAACACGGGTATTAAGATCTGAACTATCTCGAATGTCATTTCGTTAAAACGAGGATCAGGTTGCAATTTGAGGTCCTTTGAAAAATCCTACTTTGAAAGTATGCTGTTGTTGTTGTTGTTGTTGTGTTTTTTGTTGTTGTTTATCCACTTGTTTTTTTCTATCCATTTCAGTAATATACATTAATCGCCAGAATAGCAGATTTCATCTTCCTTCCAGCCATGAAGATCTTCGTAGTATTTGACCGGAAGTGAAGAATTGTGGAGATTTTGGCAGAGTCTGCACCAGCTGGAAACTCGATTCCCCATGTACCATTTCCTCCAGTAAAAGTACTCGGAGTATAATGTCTGGTTATTATCAAGTATTTGCAGATAGTCAGCGAGTTCTCGTGGTGTTCCAAAATCCGCTATGTTGATGTAAGAATGGGGCGGCGCTATGGCCGCGTAGTCATCGGAACTAGCGCCTCCCATAACAACCGGAACCGAATTCCACTGAAACAATGGATTCCAGAATTTTTCTGTGACATAATCTCTACAGTTACTGTTTTCAAACGCCAGGTAAAACTTGTAGGTTTTCATTAGCCCATTATCGCACCAGTCTACATTTCGCGGACATGTTTTATCCCCACACAACCCGTAGAAATCAACTTCGATATACTTCCTCAACTCTGCAATATACCCCAGCCTTTGAGTATGCTCGGTGGTACAGTGGCTAACTCTAGCCGTGATAAGTTTAGTTTTATGAGATAATATGCCAGTTATCTCCATTGAAAGTGTTTATCCTTTGAAACGATACATGGGGGCTTCATGGTTCCTTCACTAGTTCCCCAACCGTGAACATCACAGTCTCTAAAGTGTTCTACAGTCAAATAGTTATCATCCCCAAAGAACTTTGTCCACAACAAAATTAACTTCTGTGTATTGTTGAAAGTCGTTCCGACGTAGGATGTGATTGTGACATTCTTTTTCTCACCATTTTGCACATTTTGGGCAGTTTCAGTGACTCCGTGTTCTCCTTTGCTACTATTCTCGATAGAGACATCGCTATCCCAAATCGTTTTCGATGTGGCGTCTATTTTTATACGACTTATTTTGCTATCACCTGGTAAATCTTCAGTAGCCGTCCAGTTTGTTGTGAGATAAGATAGCATGCAAATTTGAATCAAGAATATCAGGGTTAAAACTGGGATCCAAAGACGAAGCGAAATTTTAAAAGACATTCCTGCTACAGGTATTCACCTTGCACAAATGGTTGGTTATAGTTGACTTTGAAATGAATTCATTCTGGCTTTCTATCTAATGGCGTGTTAAAAACAGTAATAATAAAATGACACATGCGATCGAATATGTTCATATTATTCGTCCTGACTGTCTGAACACGCAGAAAGAATTGGCATATGTAAATGCGTTGAATATATTAATCATAATTATAGGCTAGCTTCAATGATGTATAAAAGGGAAACGATCAATTTTATACATGTATGTGAAAACAATGCGAAAGTGTGAAATTGCGGCTGTATATTGTAACGGTTTTTAAAAGTGTAGGGGGAGATTCGAATTGATGTGGAGTCGAACAGAGGTCGCTAAATAGATAATATACATGCATTACGTGAGACAAATTACAGATACATAAACCCAGTAAGAATCTATGAAAATAGAGAGAATCTTCCATTTACTGTGAAGTCTATCATGTTCCGAATCCGTCGTTTCATTTTTGCGGGGGGTGGGGGGTCTCACATATTTGATTTGTGGCAGTGTGGCAATGTTAATTGAAATTTCATGTCGCAAAACCTCGTAAGATGTAATATTGGTATTCTCCATCAAATATTCATATTCAAGCCATATTGAAAGTAAACCGAACATAAAACATTTCCCAGCATTCCTTTCTCCAAAATGGTTTGAACTTCCCTTCTCCAAAATGCCATACGGTTACGAAAATATTGTCTCAGAGAAATCCAAGACAAACTTGAGATTTAGAGATCAATCAGGTAAAGATAACGACAGAAAGCACTGTAGTGGATGGAGAATTACCTCCAGGACTACAAATACACCCGGATGATCTCGCTACAAGTGAGGATCTGGGGTTGAACACAGGTCATAACGGAAAAACACAAACTAAGCGATGATGAGATATCAGATGATGACAATTCTGAGGAATCTAGTAATAACTCCACCTCTGATAACACCACCTCTGATAACTCTAGTAATGATTTTTCCAGCTCTGAGAGCAAGTCTGATGGCAGTGACTCTGACAATTCTGACTACCTTGACTACAAGCATAAACGTAGTACAGCTAAGGGTAGATCCAGTACTAAGAAACGCAAGGTCGACGGCAAGATGTTAATGGCAAAATCCCTAACCAATCTGAATCTGTCTACACCAGATTTGACCCCAGTAGCGCCAATAAAGAGGGAATGGTGACCCTATCAGAAGACCTGAACAAATATGTCAGAGACAGCTTCACAAAGTATCAGGGTGACGATGTTCTCAAAAAAGACAGTTCTTAAGAACACCCCCATATCCTCTAATATTTCCCTTAAGAGCCCTCAGTTAGATGGGTACATTACTGATGTGTTCGGTTACAGAGGGAAATCTCTAGAAAAGGCTACTGATAAGGACATGAGCAAGGTCCAGTCTCGCATAGCCATGGCCATGGGACCTCTGGCCTTTGTATGGCAGAAACTAGAGTCCGTTCGTTCTGGTGACCTAGAAAATGAACTAGATTTGCTTGACATACTGCAGAAAATTGAACAGACCGTCTACCTTTTAGGTCAGGCCAATGTCTCTGTTTTGTACAACAGACGTCTGACAATTCTGTCCAAACTTATAAGGGATGCCATAAAATCTAAGGCCCTTTTGGAAAAACATGCAGCAACCCAGAAACACCCCTGTGCATTATGCACAGTGGACAAACTCTGTATTTCAGATAAGGGGAGACAACTCACTTATTCTGAACAAAGTATTTCCAGAGATTATCAAGCTAAAATTCAAAATTGGGAAGCAGACTGTCAAGTTTTATCAACAATTTGCAAAAGGCGACAAGAGATTCATGGGCACTACAAGTGGTTCAGGGATACCGGTTAGAGTTATTCAACAATCCTATTCTGTTAAATTCACCACACCAAGTAACATTATCTCAAACAGACCACAAATTCTCAGTTAAGAGATAAGAGAGATGATGGCAAAAGGAACCATAGAACACACATCAGTGCAACAAGGCACCTTTCTGAGTCACTTGTTTTACGTAGACATAAAGGGACACAGACCTGTCATAAACCTAAAGAGTTTCAACTGTTCGTCAACAACCAGCACTTCACGATGGAAGGCCTTTACCTGCTAAAAGACATAATAAAAAGGCGACTTCCTGTGCAAATTGGATCTGAATGACGCGTACTTCTGTGCAGGGATAGCGCCAGAAGATCGAAAGTACCTAACATTCAAATGGAACGACAAGGTATTCCGCTTCCGAGCACTTCCATTTGGTCTCGATTCGGCTCCGCGTGTCTTCACGAAACTTCTGAAACCTATCATAGCTCTAATGAGGAGGCTTGGAGTAAGAATGATTTCTTAGCTGGACGACACCCTTCTATTAGCCAAATCCAAGGAGGACTTGGAGAGAGTCCGAGACTCTGTCATCTTACTCTTGCAGAGGTTGGGGTTTGTAATAAACTGGGAAAAGTCACTAATGATACTCACTCAGTTGATAACATTTCTGGGCTTTCTGATTGACTCATTGGAGATGACTCTGTCACTCCCACAGTCCAAACTGGAAAAAATTGTAGCAAAATGCGACAAATTACTGAGAATGAAAACAGTGAAAGTTCGAGAATTAGCCAGCCTAGTAGGCATGATGAGCTCTACTATGAGAGCCATCATACCAGTTCAGCTATTTTTGAGACACCTACAAATCTCCAACATTGGAATGGAAAGACAATTATCTCCCCTGGCCCAGACATGGTATTGCTGACCGATGCATCGAAGAAAGGGTGGGGGCGACTTGCAACTCGAGACAGACGGGGGGTGGGGTGGGGGCGGGGGGCTGGTCCCAGGAAGAGACCAAATTGCCTCAGCGTTCAAGCCCACTCTACCCGAGTTGCAGCCTCATTCAAAGCTGTGACACAGGGTGTATCAATGAAGACTATAATGAGCCTAGCTAACTGGACAAAAGTGTCCACTTTCCGAAAATTTTACTGGAGATACTCTAGTCCTCTCTCGATCCAAATTAAAATTCTACTTCCAAAAATGTTGACATACCAATATTGACATACCAATATTACATCTTACGAGGTTTTGCGATATGAAATTGAGAATTTTGTAACAGCAATGATAGTCTAATTTCATGAGCAAAACCGAGTAAGATTTAATATTCCCACCGACCCGATGACCCATTACATATTAACTCAGAAAAACTGGGTAATCTGGGGTGGTTAACATGCAGTCATGATCTGATACTAAAGTACGATTCATGCTCTTATATTTTGCAGATAACTGACCAAGAAGTTTTTCTGTTTTGGATGTTGGACACACTGACAGAATTTTCTGAACAGAACACCTTGTTTGCTGTTGGATTATATGTGGATATGGAATTGTTTATGATTTGCTGTTCACTACTCTGACATTATTCACAGTTGTTCAGAACGTGAAGATCTGGAACGCGATCGATCGACCATTGTCTTTATCGTGCTTTTATGATGTAAGTTTAAATTCAAAAAACAGTTGTTCGAAATTTAATAACCTTACATTTAATAGTAAGTTACATTTAATAGTATTTAATGAAGAATACCAATATTACATCTTACTCGGTTTTGCTCATGAAATTAGAATTTCATTGCGCACACTTCGTGTGCTTAAAAAGTTTCAGCTAAAACAGGATCAAAGTTTAATCTAAGAATATTTGCCATAGATTTGAAACGAAAAAGACTAAATATCCTAATATATTCAAGGATGAATTCCTTCCCGTCTGATATAGAATATTTGGCGATGTCATCTGCAATTCGGCAATCCGAGCGCAAATGTTTCGAGTGCGGTCAACAACAACAACAACAGCAGTCCGTCATTCGCGAAACGGCACTTACAGCCGTGTAGAACTTCAATAAAATTTAGTTCTATGGCAGGAAAAGCTGTATAAAATGTCCATCTATAACAACCTTATTTGTTAGGCTTTAAAGATATGAAGTTTCCTAAAAAGATGATCAATTGTCTATTAGAAAATAAACATTTACCACGGAGTGGTACGGTAGTACGCCGTATGGTAGCGAAATCTAGCCATTCAAGTGATTTCGCTGACGTCCGCTTGATAAATTAGGTCATCCAGAAGGGGGGCACAACTAAAAGGATTAGCATCGGGGATTTTAATTATTACATGTAATGATGGGAAAATATAGAATCTATACAAAATAGTCTTCGACCAGGTGTGTGAAAAATAACAAGCTACAAGAAATATGCAGGCAATGTAGTAGTACTTTATTTAGCCCATAATAATTACCATTTTATGCACATAAATCCGCATAAAAGCACATAAATCCGAAATAGGGATGGTATTTGGGGGGAGGGGGTAAATCTAATGAATGATGTTATTCCTGCGAAGACTGTATAGCTCTTTGAGGCATGTTTATTCTCTTTCATCTTGATAAAATGGTCTTATCCTCTATGTACCCTAACTACTAATGTACTAATGAAGTGAAACATTCATCAGTTTGATAATGGCCCACATTGATTAAGTATATATGTGATATATTCAACCAGATGTAAACAAGATATAAATAAGAAGTATTAACAAATATGCCTACAGGAACCATTCAGACCTAAACAGTCAGCCACGAAGGGGTGGGGAAGGGGGGGGGGAGTTTGCTGGTGACTTACCAGTGATAGTGTCTGAATGTTCCCTCATCATGGTCATGATATTAACGCGAGTTACATATAGACACATATACCTGTATAAAATTAATTCTCTATGAGAAATATCCTGTGTCACTGGTAGTGTAAACTGAATCATTTTATATCACTATTATCATGTGCCAGTATGAAATTGATGCATTCTGTGTGAGTATTAACATGTGCCAGTATAAATTAGCATGTGCCAGTATAAAATCAATGTGCCAGAATATTGGATAAGTTAATATTCCCATAGAATGCATAATAATTCAAAGAACAAATGTATAGAGAATCACAAACTGAAAGTAATGCACTTGTAATGCAGTATGTTCACTCTCCGGTCATGAAAATAGTGGTAATGTCCATCCATAAGGGACCACTCAGACATAGAGCCCGAATCTGAGCATTTGTGTGGGGGGAGGTAGATTCCATTACACTGTATTTCTAAGTTAATGGCGCAAGCATATCCGAGTGACCCCCTATGATATCATTGACAGTTGCAATTTTCTAACTGTTTTATTATCCGCAAATTGTAGCATAATATTTTGTCATTTAACTCACTATTAGACAGCATACTGATACTTAAGCCTTAAATGTTATTTGGCATACAAATACCAATGTTGAATCTAAGTTGTTGGAATATTGACGGACTGAAAAACAAGATGGCAGATGACTTATTTTCTGCTCATCTAAAGGAATATGATATAATTGACCTCGCAGAGTAGAGACATGGATTATAGATGAAGAGGAGTGTTAGAAATTTATGGATCAGTCCTATCTCCAGGACATTAGATATATTTTTGAACCAGCGAGGGGTAGAAAGAGTGCAGCCTCTAGGAAAGCTGGTGGGGTAATCCTCTTGTATAGAAAGTGTCTTCACCAAGCTCTCTCCACATCACTGAAGACGCCGGACTCCATCTGGATTAAGTTAGAATCCAAGTTTTCTGGTTTGTAGGAGAGATCTATTTATCTCTACCTGTTATATTCTCCCGGGTGACTTATCCTATTTTGATGATCAGTTTGCTCAGTTAGAAGATAATTTAACCAAATTCAATTCCGAAGGAGAAGTTCTTCTCATGGGAGACTTCAACTCCATGCAAGATTTCATAGCAAAGGATCCATGTGAATATATGTCTCCCTGAGGATTACGTCTCTGATTCCCAGTTCAGAAATAATTTAGATTTGCATGGTCCGGTACTGAGACATGAGAGACAACTTCTCTCCTTAAGCGTGTCTTCGCAGATGCGTATCCTCAATGGCAGAATCCTGGTGACACCCTTGGAAATTATACATACCATGACTGTAGAGGAAGTAGTGCTATCGACTTGTTCATCTGTAGCGAAGCACTACTCCCTTGTATTTGGTGCATGCAAATCAAACCCCTAATTTATTTATCAAGGCATTGTCAAATTACATGTAACCTTGACTACTGTGTTGACAGACAACAAAATGCTACTCCCATAGAATTATTTCCAGTGCCTCCGCGCTTACCTAACCTCACTTATGAAAACCAATATCACTATCAACTTTCACTACTGACAAGATGCAATAACCTCTATTTCCGACTTTATGACAACTGAATATTGACGAAGCTAATAGCCAACACACAGATATAGTCCTCAAAACAATCTCATCGCTCAACCCATGCTCCTTCGCACTACTGAACTCTAAACCCAAACGCCATAAAAAATGACGAAGGTCTAAATCGTATTTTGACCAAGACTACAGAGATACTCGTAAACTAGTGATCATTTTAGGCAAACAACTCTGCAGTAATCCATGGAATCCACCACTCCGACAGTCGTACAATAAAACTAAAAAAGACTACCAGAAACTCGTAAAAAAACAGAGGAACTACAAAGAAACAATCAATGATAATTTAAGAAATCTGGGCAGCACAAACAGTAAAGAATTTTGGTCCCTCATACAATCACTTGAGATTATTGATACATTGAATCCTGCACCTGGCCAATCTCTTTCTGAATTATACAAACATTTTGAGACCATTAGCCACCAAAATCAATCAAACGGTACCGTCGGTGAAGTGAAAGAGGAAATAAATATCCTAGAACAGTCTGACCATGAAAATAACCATCTTTCTGAGTCAATCTCCTTAAGTGAAATAAAGGCGGCTATTAAAACTCTAAAAAATAACAAATCAGCCGGTCCTGATAGACTAACAAATGAAATGTTAAAATACGGACAAGTCTCTCTTCTTTCTCCTATCACCAAATTTTATAATTGTATCCTGCAGGCTGGAATATCCCCATCGATGTGGGCCCAGGGCTACATAGTTCCAGTTCATTAAAAAGGCGCCAAGTGAGAGGTATCAATTTTATAGGGGAATCACTATCCTGAACAATCTCGGCAAACTTTCCACTAAACTCCTTTGACTTTCAAACTTCCTGGAAGAAAGTAACATGCTTTCAGAAGAACAAGCTGGCTTCCACCCAGATCGTCGAATAACAGACACTCTTTACATCAGTTCTACTCTTATAGCTAATTATGTTAAGAAAACGAATAAATTATTATTCTGTTTTGTCGACTTTAAGCAGAAAATTTAAAAAAAAAATGGAAAATTCTACAAACTCATTCAACTCGCTCTCGCCTGAATTAGAAAGCTTGGTGGGAGTCCGCCAGGGAGACAACTTCAGTCCTACCCTCTTTAACGTATTCGTTCATGGCCTCCAGTTCAACCACACTGGAAATGACTCGCCCTTATTACATAAAGTGGCTATATCACACATAACGTATGTAGATGATTTGGTTATAATGTCGAAATCTGAGGATGGTCTGCAGAATAACCTTAATCAACTAAAACTATACCGTAGCACCTTGCAACTCAACATAAATACTGGTAAAACTAAAATAATGATTCTACAACAGCGAAAACGGAAGAAAAACACATCTCCTGTTTTCCAGATAGGTGATACAACACTACAAATAGTTCAATCCTACCGATACCTATACTTTGAACGACAAAGGCCAGTTCATAGACACTGCACTTGATTTGAAGCAAAGAGCTCAGAAGGCATTATAATATGGAAAGTTTCTAATAATAGTGAACTCACAATAATCATCCAAGTTAAACTCTTCCAGACTTTAGTTAAGCCTATTCTATTATATAACTGTGAAATATGGGGATTAGAAGAAAAACTGCCGAAGAACACACAAAACTTCTGGATTAGCATTGAAAATCTAAATAAAACACATTCAGAACAAATTCAACTAAAATTTTGTAAAATGGCCCTCGGATCTTCTCGTCGGACACATTCCCTTGCCTACCGAGCAGAACTTGGACTTTTCTCCCCTTCACTTCGACATCCTCATGGCTACTCTGAAATAAGACGACCGACTTCAAAACACACAAAATACACTTCTAAAAGATGCTTAATCAGAACTGGAAAACAACAGTTGCCAAATTCAAAGAAGGCGGCTGATGATATAAAAAGCATGACTAGGTTTCAGAACAATAGATACCACCATCAAATAAAATTGCAGCTGGTGCAAGACTACGAAAACTATTTCATCAAAAAGGTAAAAGAGCACACCCATACTCCTCTCAACCACATATGAAGAATACAAATTGCAGTATTACCTAGAAAATATACAAAACCCGGATCATAGACGAACAATAACGAAACTACGAAACAGCTGTCACAAACTCGAAATAGAGACCGGTAGGTATAAAAACACCCCAAGATGTGACCGGAACTGTCGCCACTGTACCCAAAATGTAGTAGAAGATGAAGTACGCTTCTTGCTATACTGCTATACTATAACAAACACAGAGATTATATAAACCAAATTATCCACAGTAACCGACTCCCACCCCATCCGCAAATTATAAAAAAATAAATCTATATTAAATCCACACAGAGATTATGCTTCAAAAATAGCAAGACTGATACACCAAATGTACCTGTCATGGCTCAGCCTTAACCCTCCATCAAAAAACCGGCTGGACACTTCTTAATTAGAGTTTCTACATCAACACATCGGCAACTCCTATGTTCTTTTCTAGGATTTTCCAAGAATTACTACTAACCCACACTGTTGGCTAAATCCATACTAACTAATAACTACTACGTTGCTATAGTACCATTGTAATTATATTGTTTGCCATACTTGTACCATTTTACGAGTCGTGCAATAAACATATTGTATTGTAATAAATCATTCCCAAGCAAGCGTTGACACTGCGACTGTCTTAACTTCCATATATAATCCATTTACTCCAGTTTACGGCCAGCCGCCTAGATCTAGATCTTTGGACAACCAAGTTACAAGTGTAAATTTGGGTGAAATCAGAATTAGTTCATGAAACAAACACATGACCTATAACAAGCCATAGTTTATTGCCGATTTTATTGTATTTACATCCGTACACTTCCGAGGTGTCAATTCGTGAACAGCGTTAAAGTTCGAAAGCAGAATTTTCCAAAAACTCGAACAACTGATGAAATGAAAGTTTAGAAAGCCAGATTCTTCATTTTTAGACACCATTCCTTGGTTTGTACATATCGTTCCACAACCCCCCACCGCCTTCCTATATATGTTTGTGCTATGATTTCGTACAAATGTGTAACAAAGTTGAAATATTGACAAAACCAATCTTGGGGCATTTTTTTATTATTATTAATTGTTTTCTATAATTTGGCGTGATAAAATAATAGCTAGAATGCATAACATAAGTTAGATAATTTTTTTTGTCATTTAGAAAGTGATCGTATAGCAGTTTTTTCGTTATTTTGGGATTCCACTCTCTTATTATAGCACATATTCTTTTCATAGTGCAGAAAATTTATCATAACGGGATTCGAAACAGCGACCCCCAGAGTAAGGCACCTAATCACCAGCATTATATGTCGGCGATCTAAACCACTCGGCCAACGGGTCTCCCACTAAAATAGGAGATAGCAGACCGGTAGTCTTGAAAGCGAACATACAATATCCATCTGATGGTCGTAATGAACCAGCAATTATAGCTGAATACATAGGAAGATAATTTTGTCATTTAGAAAGTGACCGTATAACAGTATTTTCGTTATTTTGGGATTCCACTCTGCACTAGAATATCTGATACACGCTTAAAACTAAAGTGTTGAAACTCACTCGTAAAGTGTTGAATTAACCCTTTAAGTGTGTCCACAGGGACAACACTTAAAGAGCAGTGGAATCCCAAAATAACGAAAATTCTGAAAATATAAGTTAGCAACTATCATATAGTACAAAATATATACATTGATTAAATAAATATTTTGATACATACATGTAACATATGTTTATGCTATGTTTATTAGTGAGTAAATATGGCTTTAGGGGAAAAAATGATATGAAAAAGGCAAAATCAGAAGAGAACAAAAGAAGTATACTTCGTTCGTTTCTAGGCTATTCCATGATTCAAAGCATTGCTGAGCTTTTGTACGGAATTAAATTTTCGTTATAATATTCGTTTAAACAACCAGAGCCCTCCTAATCACCACTCACTTTGATAGATATGCACAACGGAAAGTACGATTACCGCAACATAACAAGGGTGATGGGGAAAGATGCCGGTGTGATGGATAACATTGTCCTGGTGATTAGTATCATTTTTTTCATACTCTTTTCTATTGCAACCAAGGACGACTTTGTGAAGCTTCTACGAGACACATGTATGCAACCAAAAGAACGCCAGTCTTTCTGAACCTGCATGTAGCCATAGCAAAAACCTATCATGGCAAAACGGCATATAAATATTATTCATTTTCAGTATGCTTTCTATTTAAGGGAGGCTAGTGCCCCGTTGCGGTTTTAATCAGATGAGGACTAAGAAACACATCATCAGTGTTTTTCCAGCCAGAATTTATAAACTTTCCATACATAACAGATAATTACAAGAGTCTGGCCCGTCATTCATAATTCAGCCGTCGTCCGTTAAAGAATATCCGCGTCCATAATCCAAAGACCTATTCAATATTTCATATTACAGTATTAGCACCAAATTCAAAAAGACAATCATAGTATACATACACATAGGCTAGTTTCCTGCAAGATAGAAGCGGTCAACAGTTTTCAATGGCGCCGGCAAGACATCATGTTCCAAAAATATCAAATCCGTATCGCTGATCAGTATTCTTAATCCATAATATTCGTTGTAAAGTGATCTAGTGAATGATGTATCTCAGTCTCGCTTTGATTGTAATTGTTCATATGAGCACCATGAGGATCTTGGAGTACATGGGTTCATACGGCCCCTAGCCCCGGATTAGGCGGAATTAAACACAAGTTAGGAAACGTAACGCCATAGATCTTGCACGCTACGCTCGTAGTTTGCTATCAGCATGCGATATCTATCGCCGAACTTGAGAAACTTTGAGTGAAGGCGCTTGGTACATAGCCCTCTTTTATAAGCTTCTGCAGCAATGTTTTGTGACGTTGATTAAAATCGTCACATTTAACACAGGATCTAGCAAATGCTAGAAGGCGAGATATGTATACGCCATATGCAGGTCCCACTGGAATATTACTGTCCAGAAAGGGATAGTTTACGATCTCGAAATTGGAATCATCTCTTTTGTCATAATTCGAAGATAGAGAATGCCCGTTTCATTTTTATAGAGATATAGGCCTAAATAAAGTGCCTGTTGGGCTATCTGTAGTTTCCTTCAAATCCAGTGAAGGTGGATATATATCCTTTACTGCGTCATTTATATAGCGATTATCCACAGTGAGAAGATCGTCTATATAGCGTTTGGTGAATGAGAAGGAACGGGCTTTGAATGGATCGGTTTTTGAAACCGCTTTCATAAAAGAACAGATATAGGTCAGGCAACAGGGATGCACAATTAGTACCCATTGGAATACCTATATGCTGTTGATATATTGTGTTGCCAAATTTCACATAGGTATTTTTATTGAGAAATCCAAGAAACTCTATAAACAAAGAAACACCCCTTCATTGATATCTTGTATAGAGCTAAACAATGCTTCATGGCTTCCTCCATTAATATATCTACGATCAGTTTTCTTGAACACAAATAGTATTAATGAATTTAGACAATCAATAAGGTGACCATGTCAGTTAGAGTAAGAACACCCCATTGATTTACGATAAGTTAAATCAATTTTAACCTACAGTTACTCGTAACATCAATTTTGGATACTGTGCTTTTGAAACCTTCAATATCGTTTCATTTTCGCGTAGACGTTGATTTATGATGTTTTTGGATTGAACCATGCTATGAGAAATTCGGGAAAATCGTTTTTCGTAACTCTTCCCTCTTGTATTCCCTATATACATAAAAGTGAAATGCCATACTCCCGTGCACTAACAAATCGTAAAAAATGTTAAGGTTTCGAAACATTTTCCTCCTACAGTAACTGGTAGATATAAAGTGAAAAGTCCTATTTCCGTGCTCTGAGAAATGATAGAAAGCCCCGTTTTCGTATAGTAACTGGTGTATATGAGTGAAAATAACGGCTACCGTTAAGCTTTCGTTTTTGTAACTTTTTCTTTATACAGTGACTAGTATATAAATATTGAAAGTTCCTACCATCATGCTCTGAAATATCGTAAAAAGACCCCTTTTTTCGTAACTTTCTACTATAAGACAGTTACAAAAACATGAAAATAGAGCATGACGGTAGGGGTTTTTTCACCTGTTAATATTACTTACTATGAAAAGAAAAAGTTACGAAGACGGAGGCTTTTTACGATTTGTCAAAAGATGGTGGTATTTTTTTACCAGCATATTTACCAGCGACTGTAAGAGGAAAAGTTACAAAAACATGGTTTGTTTACAATTTCTTAGAGCATAGTGGTTGGAATTGTCACATCATATTTGCCACTGACTGAAAGAGGAAAAGTTACGAAAACTTGGGATTTTTTACGATTTTTCAGAACCTAGAGATCGGAATCTTTATTTCATATATACACGTTAGTGTAAGAAGAAAAAGCTACGAAGACGGAGGCTTTCTCTTTTTCTTAGAGCCTGCTGGTAGTTTGTTTACCAAAAACTATACGGGGGAAAAGCTACAAATATGCCTATTCATCCGTCGCCAAGAAAAAATTTCCGCGTCAATAAGCGAAAGACGTATTTTGTATGACAGTAAGCACCAATTCCAAATGTGTATGAAACAAACATAATAAAAAACACAAAATCACAAGAGAGAAGCGATCAGCAGTTTCCAATGATGTCAGTAGACAAGATGATGTTCTGTACATAACATCCTAATCAATAACAATTATTCTTTATTCTATTTCCAAGTGTTATTCCAGAGTTTCTATGTCAGTCACGCTTTGTTTTTGACAGTTCATTTAAACACCATAGAGCCAATCCAATCACAGAAGCTCTAATGACTAGAAATCATATGCATATAGAGAATTACGAAAATCGACTTAACAGAGATTAATTGAGTTATTTTCAGTGCTCATCTCTTGCGTTTTTCGCCTTATAAGGAGATTAAGCATACATTGAATATTCCCTTAATACTGGCCCTGAAAAGCTTCGTCTACTTCGAATCTTTTTCTTGATCATAAGCCACCTTCTGTAATTCTATGCCCAGAACGCAATGACGTCAGAACGTTCGCCCCAACAGATGAATTCGAGATTGTGCAAAATGTGAATCGGCCGAGTTATATGGAGACACTTGATATACCGTACGTGTCAGATTCCATGAACATTCAGAAACCAACTGTCGTCCTCAAATAGTTCATTCCGCTCATCAGTATTAGCCATACCTATTTTCGTATGACTTTTCAGCACATATAAGTACAAAAAAAACAAATCTGTATATTTTGTAAGTGAACGCATTGTACGAAAGAAATTATGATAGTCAAAACGAGTAAGGTATAATAATATTGTGTAATTCCATACGTGTATGTTGAACGTAAGATCTTATAATAACTACTTCACGAAAAAGGATTAAAACCACATTAGATCAGCGATTGATGAACTTTCTGTACGTCTTGAATTGCTTCGATGAAAAGAAAGATGAAAAGTGTATACAAACCAGACTTTGGCAAATGGACCTGGATAACGCGACACGTTGTCGGAATTAAAGTATTAAAGTTGTCATCCCAGTCCCTAAAACATCCTGGTCTGTTTGACACTTGATATCTCATGTTAACTATGGTAACTCCAGCTTAAAATCAGCTCAATTACTACAATAAGATATAAAAAGAGTAAAAAAATGTGTTAGCATGGTAAAGGGGAGAAAACTCTTGACCACCTCTATCCTGTCAAATACTCTGCACCAGGCCGTTTCTCATTACATTGGTGAGAGTGTGATTGGGACACTAATATTATACCTTACTCGGCTTGAATCATGAAATCATAATTTCATTTCGTCGAACCTCGTAAAGGTGTAATCATATTGATTTGTTCAAAGTGTTTTATGTTTTCTTCAGCTTCAGTATAACTTCTTGAAACTTTTCTAAATCTGACTTCCCCTAATCTGACTTCCTTAATTATACTTATGGAAATGTTTTGCGTCTTCCATTTTACAGCATTTACCAATTCTCAGATGGAAATCCCTTGTACCTTGCCTTTTTGTAATTGACGCTGATCGAGTATCATTATTATTTTTTTCAACCAGTTTGCTATACTGGCTGTCATAATTGGATGATGTGGTTTGATGAAAATTATGAACCGATTCATCTGGTCATCTCTTCAGGATTCAGCGAGTCTAATGTATTCCCTTACACACTCTAACGAGTCTAAAGTTTTGCATGTGTTTTGAAGATGAAAAACCTTCATATTTACCAGCGGAGTGTTTGTCTTCCTGGTTTCAGTTGGGACTGTCAACTTGAACTCGATTTTTGTCCAAAGTCTGTCATGTATTCCAGATCACTACTCCCATTGGACCATGCCAGTATCGTGGCGGTTTTGAATGACAGCTCTCAATTAGAGAGAGTCAAATTGTCTCCTATACTCCTTATGTACATGTAGTTTCGTACAATTGGAGCGATATGTAAGAGGTGGGAAAAACTGACGACAAAAGAGCAACCATATGACTACAGGAAAGCTTCCCTCGGCACCTCCCATTCAGACTCGAGAATACGGTGGATTCTCGGACATAGCCTTAGTATCTCAGCCGTTTTTTTATTGCAGCTGTTCATGTGGAGACTATGAAGTATCCACACGGCTTCTAGCACCGGCTTAACCCGAATTGGATACGCTAGCTCGGGAGCTGCGATGACAGATCAGCTCAAAGCAATAACTCATCTGATGTTAATGGATGAGAGTTGAGGACGTCTGATGGAGTAAATGCCTCAACGTAGGGTAAACCTGGTAAATACAAGAATACCAAGAAAAACTAACCTGTATAATGCCCGACGTCGTACGGCTTAAATTTCCCACCAAAACAATAAACCTACATATATTTGTCGAGAGACATGCACAGAGGGAGGGCCTCAGTGACTAACAGTCCACCAGCAGAATCCTACCATATACAGGTAATAAATTGGAGCGATATGCAAGAGGTGGGAAAAATTGACGACGTCTGGCGACTAAAGAGCAACCATATGAGCTTCCCTCGGCACCTCACATCCAGACCCGAGAATACGGTGGATTCTCGGACATAGCCCTAGTATTTCAGCCGCGCTTTTATTGCAGCTGTTCATGTGGAGACTATGAAGTATCCACACGGCCCTTATCATCGGCTTAAGCGGAATTAGATACGCTAGCTCGGGAGCTGTGATGACAGATCAGCTCAAAGCAATAACTCATCTACGTTAACACCTACGTCCCGGGTGTAGGAGGATTGGCATTGAATATATCAGTCATCAAGGATTTTACGGTAGGGTGTTGTTCTATTTTCTAATCGTCTAGTTCTGGATGAATACCAGAAATGGCTGATGTGGCACAATTTATAATACTGTGTGTCAGGCCTTCATAGTACAAATGTATCTAGAATATTTGCCAAAGTGGACTGAAACGGATAAGGGGTTTTCCAGGTTTTTCTTTCATATCAGGCGTGGATAGCAAGCAGTATATTGCTTTGAATTCTAAGATATTGATGTGTTGTTGTGACTCTTCTTTGCACCATGACCCATGTTTTTGCTCTTATCCAATTTTGGAGGCTTCCGTGTCTATCACAATGTCGGGACGTGGTGTAATCAGGGCACGATCGTCCGGTCGCTCATGTGTTGTATCCACCATCTGAATTCCTGTTTTCAGTCTGGTGAAATTTCTGTGAGACCGCCTTTCAACAGAAATTCAAGGCCGAATAGGAGGCATTGGAACTTTTGGGGTTTTTAGCATTACGATGCCCTCCATTTTGAAGTTTTCGTACTGTGCGAACTTGTTCAGTTTTCTTAGGTTTAAACTGGCCTGTTTCCTCCATCTTTGTTTCTTCCATCTTTTTGGGACGGAGGAAGATGTTGCTTGAAAGATGTTGGCCCTGTGCAGGTAAAACCTCATCCACAGCTCCTTTTCTGATAATTCCCTTTATTCTATGTTTATTTTTCCTGTTCTGAATTTGAGTGATTTAGGAATGATGGATCTCTTCATTGTACTGGCATTTCCAGGAAATCTGTCCGGTAGCCGGTTACCATTTCTAGAATGGTGGAACCCTTTGCGATTTCCTTCTATTTTCCACACAATATTGTATCTTTCTGTTGCAGGTACTCGTAGATTCTGATTGGATTTTTGAAATTTTCAGTCCTCTGAGAGCGTCCTGAAGTTTATCCTTGTTTTAATATGACATTGACTTGTTTGCTGGAATGTAAATATCTGTATTTCCTTCCTCTGGGGTTGGATTTCAACCGCGGTTGTAGTTGTTTGTTCCATTGCATATACTGCCGGGGTTAAAGAACATTAACGACCTCGGCCCTCGTTCCTGTAGGGGCGCGCTAACACTTCCCAACACGGGCTTTCTGATAGTGTCGCTTACGCAGCTTATCTGCCGGTTATAATTGCCTGCCTATGGTTAAAACTGTTGACCAGCACCATATTTAACCGCTTAAACAAACCAATTCAACTTCAGATTCATAGTTTCGAATCTTTTATAAATCGTGTCAATTGTTTAGAGTGGACCCATGAACCTATTGGTCATAAGAATTAGTTGTTCCATGTAGCTGTCGATTTGGATGAATTTACGTTGCCAGGCATCGGATTGTTGTTTAAGACGGTTTCTTTTATTTCTTTGTCCATCTGAGAGGCGAAATTAGCCTCGACATATTCGACCATTCTGTTCGCATCTCCCACTGAATTGTCTGGTTTGTTTTTCTTCTTCGGTTTGAACTTTTGATAACTAATGGGTTTGTCATAGACCTGGGAGATTTTATTTGGACGGACCTTCCGATACAGAACCCATGGGGCTGAAGGATCGATGGCATTTATAGTTTTCATTACCTCAATTGAACAACTCAAGAACTATGTTATATATATGAAGTTTATTTGAAAACACTGTTAGTACGAAGACACCTGTAAACCCGGGGATGATAGGTGACAAAGGGGAAAACGACATTGTACAACACTGGAAATTCAAACTTAACTAAGTTCACAATTAAATAATATTCAGAGCACTGGCTTACACCTTCTAGGCCTCGTTAGCCCTGTATTTTTAAGTGATTCTGTTTGGGTCCATAGGCTACTTCTGAGGTAGGCTTTTATTGCCATATATTAATATAATTCTTCCTACAAGACAATTAATGTGACAGGTGACGAGTATACCGTGGTACAATATACCATGCAAAAAAGAAACACGACCAATAAAAATATTATTATGCATTGGTGCAAAATTCTATAATTAAGATATGTTAAACGAGAACAATGTTCGTCTATACTTGGGATATATGCTTGTAGCATCATAAATATATTAGAAATATTTTAACCAGTGCATGTGTATATGGATCAGACTCGTACATTGCTTGACTCCTAGAGATCAAAGCCAGTCGCTCATGTGTTGTATCCACCATCTGAATTCCTGTTTTCAGTCTGGTTAAATTTCTGTGAGACCGCCTTTCAACAGAAATTCAAGACCGAATAGGAGGCATTGGAACTTTTGGGGTTTTTAGCATTACGATGCCCTCCATTTTGGAGTTTTCGTACTGTGCGAACTTGTTCAGTTTTCTTAGGTTTAAACTGGTCTGTTTCCTCCATCTTTGTTTCTTCCATGTTTTTGGGACGGAGAAAGATGTTGCTTGAAAGATGTTGGCCCTGTGCAGGTAAAACCTCATCCACAGCTCCTTTTCTGATAATTCCCTTTATTCTATGTTTATTTTTCCTGTTCTGAATTTGAGTGATATAGGAATGATGGATCTCTTCATTGTACTGGCATTTCCAGGAAATCTGTCCGGTAGCCGGTTACCATTTCTAGAATGGTGGAACCCTTTGCGATTTCCTTCTATTTTCCACACAATATTGTATCTTTCTGTTGCAGGTACTCGTAGGTTCTGATTGGGTTTTTGAAATTTTCAGTCCTCTGACAGCGTCCTGAAGTTTATCCTTGTTTTAATATGACATTGACTTGTTTGCTGGAATGTAAATATCTGTATTTCCTTCCTCTGCATGGGGTTGGATTTCAACCGCGGTTGTAGTTGTTTGTTCCATTGCATATACTGCCGGGGTTAAAGAACATTAACGACCTCCGCCCTCGTTCCTGTAGGGGCGCGCTAACACTTCCCAACACGGGCTATCTGATAGTGTCGCTTACGCAGCTTATCTGCCGGTTATAATTGCCGGCCTATGGTTAAAACTGTTGACCAGCACCATACTTAACCGCTTAAACAAACCAATTCAACTTCAGATTCATAGTTTCAAATCTTTTATAAATCGTGTCAATTGTTTAGAGTGGACCCATGAACCTATTGGTCATAAGAATTAGTTCTTCCATGCAGCTGTCGATTTGGATGAATTTACGTTGCCAGGCATCGGATTGTTGTTTAAGACGGTTTCTTTTATTTCTTTGTCCTTCATCTGAGAGGCGAAATTAGCCTCGACATATTCGACCATTCTGTTCGCATCTCCCACTGAATTGTCTGGTTTGTTTTCCTTCTTTGGTTTGAACTTTTGATAACTAATGGGTTTGTCATAGACCTGGGAGATTTTATTTGGACGGACTTCCGATACAGAACCCATGGGGCTGAAGGATCGATGGCATTTATAGTTTTCATTACCTCAACTGAACAACTCAAGAACTATGTTATATATATGAAGTTTATTTGAAAACACTGTTAGTACGAAGACACCTGTAAACCCGGGGATGATAGGTGACAAAGGTGAAAACGACATTGTACAACACTGTAAATTCAAACTTAACTAAGTTCAAAATTAAATAATATTCAGAGCACTGGCTTACACCTTCTAGGCCTCGTTAGCCCTGTATTTTTAAGTGATTCTGTTTGGGTCCATAGCCTACATCTGAGGTAGGATTTTATTGCCATATAGTAATATAATTCTTCCTACAAGACAATTAATGTGACAGGTGACGACTATACCGTGGTACAATATACCATGCAAAAAAGAAACACGATCAATAAAAATATTATTATGCATTGGTGCAAAATTCTATAATTAAGATATGTTAAACGAGAACAATGTTCGTCTATACTTGAGATATATGCTTGTAGCATCATAAATATATTAGAAATATTTTAACCAGTGCATGTGTTTATGGATCAGACTCGTACATTGCTTGACTCCTAGAGATCAAAGTCAGGCCCTGACTTACAACTTTGATCCCGCTGATTGGTTGGAACCGATCAGTGACGTCAGGTGGGTATGTGCACAAACTTTAATTTCGTGGTGATAATCGTTGAATTGCATCTCCAGAATTACTACTCTACAAGACGTTCAAACTGCCTCGATGCCTTATGCAATCTCATACGGTTAAATCAGCGGCTACAAAAGCTCCCAATCGTTGAATGCAAGATGGTAGTCAGGGCCCGAGGAAAACTAGATAAAGCAAGTTGGTATTCACTGGAACCACTGATGATTTTCCAATAATAGAGAAGAAGACAGCTTCATTCTGCATATTTCGCTATTACTTATAGCATCTTCAGCAGTGAACAAAATTACAAACAGCTCTATACGTGCAGTATATATACAAGGCATAATGTGATCTTCGCCAATACATATACCCGCTATATCGCCATACTTTATTCATTATGTATTGTTTTCATCAATGAGATTGTGTATTGTATCACTGTAATCACACCATTTGTAGATCGCTATCAGGTTATCTAATGTCAACAACAATTTTCTGAAAATGGCATTTTAATATCCGTCCAACCTGATTGACATTAATGGCTTACTTATTCATAAATGTGTATTGGCTAAAATCACATTATGCCTTGTATATATACTGCGTATTGAGCTGTTTGTAACTTTGTTCAAGTGCTGCTGAAGATGCTATAAGTAATAGCGAAATATACAGAATGAAATTGTCATCCCTACCCGGATTTGCTTTTCTTCTCTTTTACAAGATGGTATACCTGGAAAATATTGCGTGATATTATATGTGAGTTTTCTGAGATTGGGTCCGTGAACTATGTGATTCTAGTGTAATATACGGGTCAACAAATGGAACCAGGACCACGACCACAAACAATGACACATAACTTTAAAAAAAAAACATTCAAGCTGAACACACTTTAAAAAACTAATGGTTGAACTAAAATGTAGGGGCAATTGTACATATTGAGAGAATAATCAATAACATATGACTAGACAAACTTTTGCAATGTTAAAGCGACGATAGACCTGACTAAATGATTCTGGAACAGCACGCGTTATAGCTTATCAGCTGTTTGTAAGTCTCTGTCACAATTATCGACCCGTTTCGGAATTCCCAGTGCTTTTCTCGCTGCAAGACTGCAGGTTAACTATTTATATTTCTTATGGAAATATGGCAAATTATTATCGACTTGAAAGAAAGATGGAAGAGAAGTCGGTCTATCATACAATTCCTAAATATACATAAGCTCCATTTTGACAAGCAACAGCAAAAACAGCTATTGAATTCGGTATGAGAAAGTGATGTCTTTGTGAAGTTTGCAGGTAAAATCTCCAAAAATCATGAACCCCTTGTCCTAAATCTCAACCTAACCTTCCGTTTGTAGTCACTTGTACATAAACCTATAGCATAGCATGAACACAAGGAACTGGCTAGAAGAGCGCCTTCTGTACTATGGCGCAAACATCAACCAATGTATTTGTTGTTTTTTTCCATTCGATACCCAACACCCAGGTCCTCAAAACCAGATATCATATTTATATGGTGGCCAATTTCCGCCACTTCGTGTCATCGTGAAATCTCCCTTGCTTCAGCAAGGCAATAATATAATGAGATACTAATGATACCATGGAGGAGGTACAACTGCGATGGTACGATGGAATTTACCATAGACAACCACGACCTTCCACCAATGACCAATGTACCATCGCCATCATCCAATGGATCTTTATAGAAACTCTCTGATTGGCTGGAGGTTCTTCATATTTTCTCCTCTAGCCAATGATGTTATCCTATTTCTTTTCAAACATTTGAATCTGCCCTTTTCACATTGATCCTTGGACAATGCTGTCTTGCACCGGTGGCGGCGACAGGTGCGCAGCACGTGGGCCACCGAGTAAGCTCCGGTTCGTTCTCATGATCTTACCCCTATGTTTATAACATGGAGTGGTGTTTTTTTTGACTATTGATTACTGGTGTAAATATGATATGGATCAATTATTCCTACTATTCCAAGAGAGAACCAATATGCTTATATTTTGGCAACTTCAGGTCGAAAATATAACAGTTATCATCGATTAAAAATATATTCCGAGTTAAAGATATAGCGAAGCGTCCCGATTGGCGAATAGAAGCTCATGCGGTCAGCCACGTGTCGGTGCACCGCCTGCTGCCATCGAGGCCAGACAGCATTGTCCAGGGATTAAAATGAATGGCCACCGTACCCTCGCTATCATGCCATTGCAATTGTTCAATGGCAACGGTACCCTCGCGATAACGCCATCGTTATTGTTCGGTAATCATCGTAGCCTCGCTATCGTACCATCGCCAACGCGCCATTGCCACCTTATCGCCACCTTGGTAAAAGAAGGGATATATGTGTGGAAGAAATCAGCCCTCACATATTTCGACATATTTATAATTCTCATTCTGATCTGAAATTATCAGTTTGTTAATCTATCACAGTTTCAAACGACATTTATCACCATACGCTATGATCAGACAACATTTCTAACACCTTGTTCTGTAAGTAACAATATACATGTGTTGTACGAGAAACATTTCCATAGATTTGATTGTAGCTACATATTTTTTAAGTGTAAACGTGTCAAAGAATAATAAAACAACGCGTCCTCTAAGATACGAACATGTTCGTCCGATCGAGAAGTTCACATCATACAATGTGACATACAAGGCTTACTTTATATAATACAAACAAATTTCACCAGGCTTTCTCATAACTTTCTTGAATATTCTCAGTTGAGAAATTGCAATTTCGCCTTCTACAATAGACCAAATCCGAACAACAACCGAAGTATATGTGTAGCTACCCAAAAAAGAAAAGTTTGACGAATTTTTTGGCTGCTCCCAAAACTGGCGAACACTATTAATTTTCTCTGGCATAGTACAAACGTTGTTTTTTCTTAGTTAAGAAAATTCTTGAAGAAAAGAAATTCACACAACAAATTATTTCTTAAAATCATAAGAAAATAGTATTATTCTTGTATCACTCTCACATTTCCTGTTTTCTTATTTTTTATTCTTTTTTTTTTACTTGAAAAAGCAGAAACTAATGTTTATCCCAGTTTAGAAAGCAACAAGAGGACTTAATTATATTTAAGAACTGCCAAAAGGTTCTTTAAACTCTACCTTTCTATGTAACCATAGTAACTTGTCAGTTGTTAACTGCACTATAAATAGAGAAAATTTTATTTCTTATTTAAGACTTAAAACAAAATATGCCAGAAAACTTTTTACTGTGTAGTGTTCAGTATTGCACTGAATGAGACCATGATCTCAAAAGACAGAAAGGTGTGTGCGGGTGTGAGGGGCGGGGGGGTGGTGACCGTAGCATAATGGAAGATGTCTACCACTGCACTCTGATAGCACATGGTAATGGACTACTTCTTGACGGAATATGAGGTAAACAGTCTTAATTACGTGATGACATTACAGGGATGAATTACGTAATTGCGCAATCAGATAGATTCCCACTGTTATACGCGTGTAACCAAATGGGACAATGGGGGCCCTTCTGGGAACCTTTACATTTCTATTAGTGTTGTCAAGGAAAGTTCTCTCAAGATGGTCAGTGGCAAATCTCAATGGAGATTCCCAGGTAACAGGTGATACATAACAGGTGATAAATCTCAGTCGAAATATCATAACTTTAATAAAGTTAACAGGGACAGGTATAGCCGATTTACATTTATTTACACAGATACGATAACGGCGTGAAACACTAAAATTAATCTTCAGATTTAATGGTATTACCTGACAACGCCATAAACAGTATTGGCATTCACCCCAAACGAGTAAAACAGCCAACCAAATAGTATATCATAAAAGCAATATCACCGAAAGTCGCGTAGATTAAAACAATAAAGTATGCAAGATGTGATAACATGAAATTTACGTGCTTCGGCGCCAAAAACTCGTAAAACATTCAGATGTTTACAAGATATATTTTTCGAAATGAATTAACAAGGCCAGTGTAAAGACAAGGATAATGATAAAAAAAAATGTAAATGAATGTAATACATGAGCAGTGTGACTAACGTCACAGGACCTACGAAGTAGAGTAGGCATTAGGACTTGGAACGCGAACTGAACTCTTGGAAATCCCCGCCCCCAGTTAGAATCCTGCCTATATTAAGATGGGCACCGCCCAAGTCAGAATCGCCAGTGATTTTCATCAAAAATCACCAGAAATTTTCATCAAAAGTAGGTCAGCTCAAGACTTGCTGGTAACAATCTCCTAATGCGCCTTCATTCCAAAAATAAATAACGATCGCCGATTTAATTTCACAATTTGTTAACTAAAGGAAACAGATTGAATAATAAAAAAGTTCAGTAGATTTCAAGCTTTACGTGTGAAAATATATCGATCTCTTTAATGGTTTTCAGTGCCCTTGTCCAGGATCAAGACAACTTTTTGAATCGCATTATTTTCCCAACAATACAACAAATTTTTATATATAGTACTATAGTAGAAATGTAGCATTTATGTAGTTTACGGTAATTCAACTCCAGACCAACACCGTCTCTGCACAAGATAATGATTTCATGCCATTCTCCTGAGCATAACCGGTACAAAGACGAATAAATAGCGTCTACTTACTTTATCTAGTTAAATTCTACCCGAAGAAAATAAATTAAGACCCTTTAAACATGCCATCATGGCTTTGTTTCACCCTCAGTAAACTTTTATCGTTGTTACTCACGCAGACTAATCTGAAGGATGATGCCATATCTTTCTTCTGCTGTGTCATTTAATTGGTTGATGTAGTAAATTTCACCACCAGTGCGTAACTGTAACTTGACCTGAATTTGACGCCTGATGTTGTCTGTGAGGAAATGTTTCAAGGATGTGAAATAGGATACACGTTAAAGTCCACAGTTTTCATATATCTAGATAACAATATACTGAATTGTGTGTAGGCTGGCAAGTTGGTAATAGCAGTGTAGAAAAAGGCACTAACAAATGATGGAAAATTAGCATTTCCTATTTCATTATCCCATCACGTTTTGTATTGTGTTATATATACAGTGAAACATACAGCCAAGGGTTCCCGATGGGCATGACAGTGCACTCGCTGAGCTATCAATAAATAATAAAAAAAATAATTATAAATCAAATTTTCAGCAGAATTCGATCACCTCAGAACTTGTTGGTAACAATGCCCTAATGCACGTTCGTGCCAAAAATCAAGGTTCTAATGTCAATGGTTCTCCTTATTTTGCCGACGAAAGGACTCGGATGGACTGACTGACTGACTCACTCACTCATTACCGGACAATTTGCGATCTGTAGCCTACTTCGTAGGAATAATAGTATTATGTACAAAAAAAATATTTTCTTGTCAAAATTGTGCTAAATGCAGCAACCGTATCTAAATCTTCGAAACACCTCAAAACCATATAAGTATATAGCTTCGTCCAATTTCAACAAGGTCAGATATTGTCCGGATCAAAGGAATGTCAGGAAGTTCAACAGACAGGAATAAAACATCAACAACAGCAACAACAACAGCGTGCGTACTGTTCATCAATGTCGAAGACACGCAATATATAATAGGCTTACATACATATTTAACTGTACACGGATGAAATAAATAGTGAAAATGAAATGGTGCACATAAATAATATAAATGGTGATTGAGATCTGTGCAATATGAACTGTCGAGAATGGTAAGAACATAAACGTCAAAACATAATATGAACTGTGGAAATGCCAGTAGTCTATCTGTCAGCAACAGGAGACTTCAGCGACTCCTCTCTGGTTCTGACTTGATGAGAACATGGAGAAGCCATCTTAGAGTTGGAGAACAGTTGGCCTTTCCTAATATTGTTGGAATCTGAGATGCATTTGAAAGTTTATATTCTATCTGCAACAGGAAGATCCCTTCTTTTGGTTCCGGATCGACTCCAACTGCAGTCCCACCGATTTGACTTCAATGTCTTCATTAGTGCGGAGGAGTCTGATAAAATGATAGATGCCAAAATGTATTAGCAAAGTATGAATGAGATGAAAGTGTAATTAATTATTATTCGAATTACCGATGTCAAGTTATGTAAAAGCTAATTAATATTCGTGCAATTTGCTAATAGCTGATTTAATTCAAATACCTGATAAACAAAAAAGTTAATAAAATAGATAGATAGTCACAATACATCGACTGTCCATCGTGTTTCAGTTCATTAGAAGAGAAGCTTCATAGCGAGTTTACTTTTTGCATAATGTTAAGTTTATGACTGAATCAGCAAAGTTATATCTGGTTGCCCGTAGTTAATGATGGTTACCCTACAAAGTTATTACAAATCCTAGTTCAGTTTTGAAAAGTGTGCATTACCTGGTTAATTCCAGCACTGCCTCGTTAATGTTGTCTCCTTCTTTCGCACTCGTTTCGATAAAAAGGGAGTCAAATTCCTGAAATACAATATCAAAATCTCTTGAATCGGTTATGCATGTAGAGTACCAGAAAATCAATCGGCTACAATACGCATCGATAGAGTAGTTGGAAAATGTTATTAGATCTAAAAGGCAGGTGAGTTGCATCCACACTAAAGTTGTGTCTCAGGTGGCAGAGGCATACGTGTAGTTGGGCTCGGCGTATCAGACTTAAACTCTTTGAACCGGATACTCTTTGCTCTGAAATTGGTCCCAAATCCACCCAGAATAGCATAAATGTCCTAAATTTATAAGGGGAGCCGAGTGAGCCACTTAAACGTATCTGGCCCAATTGTGAAAGTTTGGAGTTTAGGCGACCACCAATACCCAATCAGATAATCATGGCGACGCCATGAAAATCATACTGTGAAACCCGTTTACATGCATGATTCTATAGACACAGTAATTTGCGGTAATATTTCAGTTACAACATTTCCAATAATATTATGTACCCGAGCTAGTCGAACGCCATCTTCGAACCGAACGGTTCTCCTCCCTTGCTTCTCCAATTCATCTCTGAGGTCAGTTTTGTTACCGCAAAGCATCATGGGAAGTCTTTTCTGAGCCCCGTCCTGAAACGATAATGCCGTTGTGAATCAAATACTACCTCGTGCATGCCTATGAGCAAATGACAAAATTAATACAGAAATTCATAGTGGATACGTTACAATGATGTAATATTATGTAGTGTGAATGTCCCAGTTAACGAGTCCCAAAGTTGAATATATCAAGTCAACCTCAGAGCAGAGTAATATCTCTTTGTGAAGTTGATACGTTCTATGCTTCCAGCCACTTATGCATCAACTGAGTTACCAAAACATCATTCTGGAAGGCATACAAGGCACATCTTTCAACCAATTTATCATATGTAATATCAGTTGAATACCTAGAAGTTTTGTTTTCTTAGGATAATGGTTTGAGAAGCTAGCCATTAGAATTTGCATCATTGAGAATATGATCAAATTCTAAAATAATTCAAGGAAATATCCCCCTCGCCCCACCCCGTGCCCAACTCCACACACAAAGTGGCTGGTAGGCTTGCATAATTTATAGCAAATCTTCTTCACTATACCTCTATGGCCTCGATCCATTCCCGGACGTTGAGGAAAGACCTCTCGTATGTGCAATCATAAAGCAAGAGAACCCCATCTGCACGACGGAAGTAAGACTTGGCTATGCTCCGAAACCTGCAAATAGGGACTTTATTAATCTTCTGGTTCAAATATAAATATGTCTTCAAAACACTCTTTGATGGGTAAATTTTAAAAACTGGAAAAAACAAATCTACGATTTAAAATCGAGCAACGTCATCTGGAAAAAAAACTATAATTACTATTAACATAATATCTTTAAAGTAAACTGTTTTTTATATAAAAAAGAAATTGTAATTAATGCAACTCGGCGATATTCATAAGACATGAGTGCAGATTTCATTCTAGTGCTCGAAAATAGTGGTCGAAATCGGTTATTTATTTGAGAAATATCATACACTATCACCATTTACATAACCATTCTAAAAAAAATCTAATATGATCATATATATAATAGATCTCTTTTAAGTCATAACTGCAATCATCCTCAGAGAAAAGTTTCATCACTATAATTCATAAACATAATTATCTGACACCGTAAACAAGTGAACCAGAGGATTGAGGATCGGCAATTGATCTGATTCGGAGTGGATTCCTCGTCTTGAGTTCGATGAACGACACTTTAGAATCTTTCCAAGTCTTTGGAAAAAAGATAGTATATATATATGACATCACGAGAACCCTTAAGAAATGAGCGAAATCGTTTTTTCAATAATCCTATTGTACAAATACAATACATTTTGTTTGCGCAAGATTTACCTTTCTTGGCCCGCGGTGTCCCACAGTTGAAGAGCTATAGTTCGACCGTCTACCTCTATTATTTTTGTCTGGAAGTCCACACCTGAGGGGAAACACAAGCAAATGACAGCATACAAATGGTATTATCTCAAACCAAAACCCGACCTGGCGGAGACAGCAAGCTCGCTACCTTAGTTATCTCGAATTTCAATAAGAGCTTAATGTTTCCACTTGTATATGATACATTATTCAGAAATAAATACTGGTATATGGGTCTTTTCCCTATTGCTATGCCTTCTTGGGAACACAATTTATATCAGGGGCTACAGCTCGTATTAGTTTGTTGGAGGTTATCTACCAAGATTAATGAAAAATAATGAAATCAATTGTGAATTTGACTTATTTCATTTCGAATTAATTTCACCCTATTATCTAAACTATGCAAAAGTTGAAAGAAATTCGTTAAGCCGTTAACATTTTGGAAAACTAGATAATAATTATCGCCATAAGAAGAAGAGGAACAAGGGGTTCGCCAGCGATAGCCACAAAATAGAAGCACACAACGAGCATTGCGCAATATTTATTTCCAGCCATGTCTAGGATTTGAACCGGATTATCTCATGCCAACGCAAGATGCTCACAACGAGTTGGACGAGAACTTCAGAGACTTGTATTCACAGGCGATATTCTCGATCTGGCAGTAAGATCCATTCACACAGACCAACCTTGAGAGAGCGAACGAGTCGCCATCGATCTCCAGTATAAGCTCGTCATCGCAAGCATTTCACTCAAACTGAGAAATGTTTAGATGGCCAGGTCTATAAACATAGATCATATTTGAATAATATTTACCTAATGTTGAACTGATGTTGTTCACGAATTTGCCTTTACACAATCGCATGATAAAACTGGACTTCCCAACGGCGGCGTCTCCGGCTAGCACTACTTTGTAAAGACGCTCTGGGTCCCTGGTCACCTTTGGGGCAACCTGGAATGGAAGAAGGACTTCGATTGGGACATATATAAACTCTGGGACATCACGAAATAAGAGGCAAGTTGATTAGTTGATTCAAATTCCATGAATATAAATCTGCACTGAACTGTTTAGCAAATGTATTTCACGGATTTCGCAGTAAAATACATATGGAGTCAAATGGTTCGCTAGGAAAGCAACTCAATAAATAACTTAAGGAACTCTAAAGTACTCTCCAAGATTGTTCCTTTGGTGTTGGTCTAATATTGTTTTTTTAGCAGATTGAATCGGATTTGTGTCCCTTGACTTTTCTATCTGGTATTGATGCAGCTTCATCATTCTAGGAAAAACTGAGGTAGAATCTATCAAAAGGTATCTTGCTTGTATTGTATCCATGCATATATCAAGTGTAACATATCATAAATCTCAGTGATTTGAAAGTTTGTCTTATTTACCCACTATTAATGGGGAAGCCTAAAAAATTGAGCAAGTACGATACAACCGCTTTCTTCCACAAATATTTTTAAATATCCTTAAAAGTAATGAGGATAGAAAATTACAATTTCAGTTAATTGACGGAGAGGGCTTTAACATGCAATATAATTCACCTTTAAAAGCAGTAACAGATCTTAAACAGTATAGATAACAAAAAGGCAGGTGGTTTGGTGGTACCCGGTGAAACATCGCGAAAGCTTGTAAATAATTAATGAAAAAACATCATAAAAGTTAGCTAAAATGTCTTCAATTAAGCTTGAGGAAAACCAACCAGAATACGTCACTTGATCAAAATATACCCATTATTTATGTCTCTTTGGGTCAGATTTGTCATATCGAAATCCAGACGGAGAGAAATAATATACTTTAGATCAACTATGTTGGCCACTGGTGGAGATGATCAGCAAAAGTAGATAGCAAAACGAGGGTTCCGCTTGAGGTGAATATAGCAAAGCTCCAACTACTCAGTTTAGCCAATCATAGAACGTGTAGTATAGAGGTAGCTCTAATCAGACTATTCAAATTTGAAGTGTTTCTGCCAGGCTCATCTCATCCGTGACCAGATGGTGTTCGCGTATTCCGGCGCGACCACCACTAAGCAAATATATAAAGCCTGTCATCATTTTTTGGTTAATTCTCAAAAATATCTTATGACCTAACGGTTCAGTCCAACTTACCGTCTCGTTAGGAAGTATAGGCAGTTGACGTCTGATAGATCGCTGACTAAGAAGGGAGTCTTCTCTGAGAAAACCCCGACTGGACCCTCTACTTCCACCAGATCCAGGCCGGTAGGGCATGGGAGATTCCATTCCCGTGTCCATATCGTCCTAGAACACAAATTATAATTTGATTTTCAGAATATCATAATCGGCGATTAGGCGAATTTGAGACAAGTTATCTTGTATTGGTAATCAAATCTCGAAAGTACAAACCGGGGAACTTCAATAGATCAATTTAAGTGACAATCACATTTTTAACAAAGGACAAATGCTTGTTAGTTGATATTCCTGAATTATTTGAAGACTGGGTCAGTGGAAGATTTGGCTCCTACTCTCTTCTACACACAGGACAGTTATCGATACAATTTTGCGTGAGATGAAAGAAAATAGAATTTTTTTTTAATTATTTTTCTCTGTCATTCTCAACAGATCAATGTAGAGCATGATCAGCTACGGATGCATATCATCCACAGTCTCTGTGCTAAAGAACGTGTGCACACAATTAGATGTAAAAAGACAACTGTCGTAAAACGATCGAAAAGTCAAGATAATAGCTTTGAGAACAAAACTGCAACCAGCAACTATCTCCGTATTAGAAAGGAGGGAAGCTAATCAATCTATATCAAAAGTGTCAACGATACATTGTAAGACGCTCGTTGATTGGT